>CM068371.1:457421654-457671654 GCA_034769895.1 Magicicada septendecula
AAATGTAAAAGGTTACAAAAAAAATTATAAGTCAAGAATGAAGAAATTAACGGGAGATTCTTAAAACAATTTGACGGACGTTAGAAAAATGCCTAACGGAAAAAGGTAGACAAAGTTCCCGTGAAGAGCGGTAGCAGCTAGAACCAATAGCAGGGGCGATGACATGAGGGGAGGGGCCTAAAATATAAAAGCCTACAACGTACAGTTGATAGACGTTGTTTAAGACCTGAAGATGTCAGTAATGACGAAAAGCTTAGTCGAACAATAAAAAATTATAGCAGTTAGCAAATTCATAAAAGAAATAGTAAGGATGGCTGCTAATTTAAACAATACGAAGAATTGGATATTAGATTGGTACATAAACTGTTTATACCTACAGCAGTCAACATATAGCAACATATGCTAAAATTATAATATTAATGGTATCAAATATAGTTTAATGTGAATAATGAATAATGAAGGTGCTTTTGAACATTTAGCTCTGCAATATTTGGTTTAATGTCTGATAATTTCATTAAGTCTTTAAGTTCCGGTTGCGTAAACAGCGTTGCCAACCTCGGCTCTATCTTTGCAACCACACGTGTCAAAATCCAGCTAATTAGACGTAAAACCTGCTACATGGAAAACGTTTTCCTTAAATACAGTGCTTATATATGGGCTAACACAGCGCGATCAGTTCTGCGTTGATGCGGCGTTCTAGTCAGTTCGGCAGACAAACAGAACTGTTACACGACATGCTTTAAAGACATTATTAAAACCATTAGTTTGAAATTACTTTTACATTTACAATTAGTTTGAACAAAAGAATACTGGAATCTTTTAAATGTTTTAAGATTCTAAAATTTAGATTTTAGAGCACAAAAAATTTAAGAAATTTACGGTATATACTATTTTTACTTAAAAGTGTCCGCGGACCCTGGGGCTCCGCGGACCTCACTAACCACTGATCTACAGGATTTTCTACATTTCCCGATATCATCACATCATACTTTTGCTCTACACATTCCTGTTGACACTGGAATTGGCCCTTCTAAACGTAGGCGTTGGGAGGCAAAATTTTGAATTTAAAATTTTTTTTAAATCTAAGAACTAGGCGGGGCATCGAATTAAAATAAAATTTGACGAAAATGATAATATAATTTTTGGTTTGAGAAATTTTTAACATTTGGGCTTGTAGGAATTTAATAGTGATTACAATTTTTAAGAAACTGTAAAACGTTCGTGGCGAGTATCAAATTACAGGGCATTTCAACTAGACCCTAAATACTTTTAGGTAGTATGTTTTTTAGTATTTAACGGTCGGCGTCATAATTATTATCCGGGCTGTAAGGAAGTGATCTTCTAAATTCTTCATGCCGATAGGTGTTCATCGCTCGTGAGAAGTTTCGGACTTACCTCTTTAGGCCATATTTAGTGTAAAACTGGTATGATATACGTCAGTACTGTGGCAAGGGCTGAGGTTATACTGACAGTTTGTGAAATCCTTACACTGAAGATGACCTCCAGAAGCCAAAACGTCTAGCAAACGATTGACACCTATCGGCATGAAGAATTTTTTAAGTCCACGACCTTACAGTCGGGATAATATTTTAATAATTGTCTTGATTGTTCATCATCTTTTTTCACAGCACTACACTTTATATAATAATGAAACTTTCAACTTGTGAACTTACTTGTCTTTTCTTGTCGAACACGTTTCGGCGTGGTGTTCGCCTTCGTCAGCTTTGAGACAGACTCGTCTCAAAGCTGACGAAGGCGAACACCACGCCGAAACTCGTTCGACAAGAAAAGACAAGTAAGTTCACAAGTTGAAAGTTTCATTATTATATAAAGTTTTAATAATTCTTTTATTTTAATTGTAATTAAATACAATTTTTAATTTATTACAACTGTAATTATTTTGTTTGTTAAACAACAATTGTAATTTTATTTCAATAATTTTAATTGTAATAAATGCATTGTTTGCTTGAAGAAATTTAAAGTTTTAAGACACTAGAACTTAAAGGCAATACAATTTTGAAAAAATTGCACAATTCGACAGAGAATATTAGACTTAGGCAATTTAGCTCTAATTCCAATGTAGTGTTAACTTCAAAAATTGTTGAAATTTACAACCTGCACAGACCAACAATTGAAGTCGATATTTTGATAACATTGTATAAACACAGCTTAAAAAATAAAATTTAATATTTTGATTTCATTTAATGATAAATGTAGTTTATACAAAATTTTAAGCCACATCTGTAGGTCAGAGACCGTAATAAATAAATTTATTTTTCCTAAAACCTGTTATATTGTATGAAAGTTTTCAAGCTTACAACCGAGGAAATTAAAGCTCTTCGTTATAGTAATGTTTCTAAGTGAGAAAGAAAAAGCTAAATAATTATCATTGTTTCAACCCCGTTTGATCTGAGCAGAATCTATTTACTGAAACATGTTATATTCAAAAGAGCCTACAAAACAGTATTAAATATTAATATTCAGTCGCTAACGGAGTGGAAAATACCTTTTCCGAAACATTTGACTGTTTTTGCCGTTGCTTGCAACAAAAAAATTCTACCCCAATTCTCTAACATCGGCAAACATTTGTAACGCTCTCTCTACGTTACAGCTAATGCGCTTATGTAAAATTCTGTTTAACATATTCTCGGTTATAAAAATAGGCATATAATTCTGTATTACGACTTACGCGGTAAGAAGGGAGCGATGAATAAATTTTGTTTTGTTTTTAAACAAAACCAGAAGTTATAATATGAGTTACTAAAGTCTTTTCTCAAAGCATACCGTGTCTATTATTTTCAAATTCTCTGTAATTTGTCGTATTAATATTAAAATTATTCAAAACCTTTCCATTTTTAGCCAAATCCGCTTATAATAGTTTGTTTTTACGTAATCAAATTTTTAGCTGCATTATTTATGTTTTCGTCTGTTCTTCATATATCTTATGAAAGATCTGGTATTTTAACGAATTACACCATTCCTTCGTTTTGTCCCGTAAGTATGAATATGGTTACACTACATTTGTAACTCATTCTTCTTATATTCCCATTCTGTTTTTGAAGTTTTGCTTAGGAGGATTTTTAGAACTACTGTAACAATTACAGAGGAATTAGCCTCTTAAGACGTGTTAAAAATTGTATTCAAGGTTTCTTAATCAGCGCTTTGTAGTTATTTTCAGACACTTTTATTAGAAGAACAAAGTGGTTTTAGAGTTGCACAACCTTGAAGTGACAATGTTTTTTCAGTAAAATAAATAACTGAGAAAAGACGCGCTAATAACTTACAGACACATGTGGCCTTTATAGATTATGAGAAAACCTTTGACAGGCTGTGTAGGTGTTGGTTCTGGCGAAATGTATTGCTCAGAAGTCTCCACTTTACCTAGTCCACGCTACTCAGAGCCTGTATGCAGGAACAACTATTCGTATATATTTAGGTAAGCAAAGAATATGTCAGGGAGTGGCCATTAATCCAGGTGTTAGAGAAGGATGTAGCCTCCCTTCAAGTTTATTTAATACATGTGTTGACGAAATTTTGCGAGAATGGACAAGTGTCTGCCCTGAATGTATACGAATCTCAGATAAGGGATCACTTAGCACATTAATATACGCAAATGACCAAATAATTATAGGTAGGAGTAAAAATGAGTTACAAAGGTCTATTTATACCTTGAATTGAATCTGCCAGAAATACAACTTTAAGATCTCAAATACTAAAACAAAAGCAATAGCCTTCCTAACGAAGAACCCTGTAAGAGGAAAATTTGTGATCCATATTAACTATGGATCATATTAACTATCCATATTAACTATTACTATTAAGTAGCAGGAATCGCATTTCAAATATTCGGGACGTGATATCTCACATATGAAAGACAACGATATTGAAAGAAATTTAAATAAATTTAGTTATCCCTGTGGAACAATAAGAAGACTATTGAAGAATAAAACGCAGAGGGAGACAAAGCTAAAGTTCTATAAGGTCGTGGCTGTGCCGACTTTAATATATGGATGTGAAACACGGACTCTCCTGAAAAAATATATTTCAAAACTACAGGCCTCGGAACATTAAGCAACGACGTAGTGGAACTTCAAAAAGCGTAACACTGCACAGTTCTTCTTCTTTTTTTCCTCTTCTTCTTTTTTCCTCTTCTTCTTTTTCTTCTCCTACTCAACCCGGAGGTTGGTGGGCTTGTAATTTCCTCCCTTGCGAGGACAGTCTCTCTTAATCACAACGTATGTTCTTTCTCATTTCATCTTATCCATACTCTTACCTATGTTCTGTCCTCCTGTCTTCCAACTACGCCCGACAAACATTCTCTCGATCAGAATGGTGAACCAGTTTGAATGACGTAGCAGGTGGTCTACCATATTCTTCCTCCTTTCCCAAAAAGCTTTATTCAGAACCAAAGTTCTACCTCACAATAAATAAACCATCACGTCGTAGAGCAGGTAAATAGCGTACTACGGAGCCAGGCGATTAGACATTTTGTAACAGTTAGTAGTTGTTGTGACTTTGCGATTCAGTTGTGCTGTACGCAGTGATTTAATGTAAAATGAAGTGATAATTGTAAATTAGACTTATGTAGTCAGAATTGTATTTCAACCGCCTTAATTAGTTAATACAGATTGTTTTCTTCTTTTTTACATTAGAATGTGTGTGTTGGACGATATTAAAATTTGTTCTCCTTCTTCTTTTCCTCTTCAAGGATTATGTTATATAAACCTGTTTCGGCACCAATCTCATCCTCAATAACTCACGTCTTTTCTACCAATAGCTTTATATTTCATTGCCACTATCGGCATAATTTAATTTATGTCATTTATTTTGAGTTCTGCTCTGATACCCTCATTCCTTATTCTATATTGCAATGTATAGTTTAAAGTATTTTGAAGATACTGGTTTTCAGCACTCTGAATCTTGCCGCTTCCCTTTGTGTCATGACCCACGCCTTACTCGCATAAATCAATGTGGGTATTTGAATTGTCTTATAAAATTCTTGTTTTATTCCAAGAATTCTATGAATCGTACCACAAATATTCCTAAATTTATTTATCTTCTCTCTTATATTCAGATTCGTAGCTTAATGCACAGCCTAGGTATATGAAAAAGCTCATTTGTTCTAAAGTGCTGTTGTTTATAACTATCTTAGTCCTTACTGGATATTTACCTTTAAAAGATAATTAAACTTGTTGATCACTTTTAACCTTTACGAATGTATTTGAATATTGTAAGAGGTTTTAAAATGTTGAGTACCATAATTGTCTGGGATTATATATTTATCCTAATGTATAAAGAGTGCGATCTGTGAGAGGCTTATGACAGTACATCGTGTAAACTATACATAGTGTGTCCTGTATCGTTTATGAAATTACTGAAAATAATATTAAACTGAATCAAGTAAACTAAATAAGTAAAACTTATAATTGTCTTTTGGTTTTGTAAAATTGGTAGTTTGTATATCTAAAAGAATTTGTACAGGTTGTTCGGTATTTTCGGGCGAGTAAATCATTACGTTGTCAGAATGATCAATATTGCACACCACTATATAAAAATTATTCCGATTAGCGCTTTCAAGCTTCACAGCTCATCATCAGATCAGGAATAGACATAAAATATGTAATACCCAACCCTTCACCCCTCTCCCCAACCCTGCTCACCCACAACAAACTAAAAATTAATGACCCTTCCAGAACCCCCTAAACTCTGTCTCACCATCTGTACAGTTACATATTTTTCTAGTAAATTCCTTGTGTTTCAGTGTGTGTGTGTGGTGTGTGTGCATCCTTTTAAACTACCCTCTTCCTCTCCACACACGTGGGTCAGTCACACACCCTTATTTTAAAACAACCAATTAGTACTATGAAATATAATTCTTAATCTTATCTATCTGCCCTCTCTCATTTACTTCTTAATCATGTTATAAAATATTTCTTCATTATCAAATTTAATTTTAATATTAATTAAATTGTCTAACCATTTTTCTCTTTCTTTCAATATTTCTAACTCCTCTCTAAGCTTCCTTTCAACTGTGTTATTTACTACTTTTACAATTTCGTATTCTTCCAAAGGATTAACAAACTTTTGGTTGTCTTCTATGAAATGTCTTGCATATAACGAATTCGTTGTTCTATTACCTTCTCCACGTTTGTGGTCAGACAACCTGGATGCGAATTTTCGTCCTGTCTCCCCTAGGTACACTTTGTTGCAGTCTTTACATTTTAATTTATAAATTCCGCTTTTCTGTAATACTGGAATTTTTTCTATATTCTTATTCCTTATCTTATCAAATACCGTTTCACATTTTTTAATAGCTATATCTACTCCATATTTATTAAAACATTTTATAATTTTTCTAGTATGTGAACCTATGTATGTCAATGACCCTGCATAATTCTTTTGTTCTGGTTCTATTTTAGCTTTTTGTATGTTGACCCTTTTCATAACTTTATCCACTATGTTGGTGCTATAATTATTATTCCTTACAATTCCCTTTATCGTATTTAACTCTTGATTTCACTTTTCCCTTTTGATTCGGTCTCTTTTAAACACTTCTGAGCTCTGTAACAAAAGGAATTGATTGCCGCCATTTTATATATGTATGGGTGGTACGACTCTCTTGGTATAATTATATCAGAATACGACTCTTTTCTAAATATCCCAAACTGTAGTTTCTCATTATCTTTAATTTCTATGTTTGAATCGAAGTAATTTATTTGCTTACCTCCTATCTCTTCCTTAAATTGTAAGTTTTTATCCTTATTATTTACCTCCTTTATAAACTCATGCACTTCTTCTATGCTTCCTTCCCAAACTACTAATACATCATCAACGTATCTAGACCATAATTTTATATTGTCTTTATACTTAGTGGAAGTTATTAATTGCTTTTCAAAATCATTCATGTATATTTCAGCAAGAATAGGGGATAATGAAGACCCCATAGGTAAACCTTTTTTCTGTATATAAAACTTGTTATTAAACCTAAAATAGTTCTGATTTACACATTCTTCAATTACTTTCATCAACTGCTTTTACACCTGTATTCTCCCATATTATTATCGTTTATTAACTTAATAACTTTATTTACTGTGATATTAGTAAACATGTCCTTAACATCCAGTGATATCAATTTTGTATTTACATTAATGCTAATATTTTCTAATTTTTCTATCAATTTTATATTATTCTCTATGTTGTATTTTGTCCCAAATTCATATTTCTCTTTCAGTACTCTGCTAACTTCCTTTGATAATTTATAAATAGGTGCATTAATAAAAGAAACAATCGGTCTAATTGGTTTTCCTTCTTTATGTATCTTAACCTGACTTTTAAAAGTCGGTGCTGTTGGATTACTTTCCAATAAATACTTTTTTTTTTCTTCTATAAATGTTATCTGTTTCATCATTTGTTTTATCCTTGACTGGTACTTACTTGTATAATCATACTTTATTTCCTCGTATGGTCCTTCCCTTATAAATTCTTCCGTTTTCTTTATGTATTCTTCCTTTCTCATTAGTACCATTGTATTTCCTTTATCCGCCTTCGTAACTATAATATCATTCTTCTTTATTTTATTCTTTAGTTTAGTTACAGTTGCTTTGATTTTTTGTTCATTCTTTGAATTATACAAACTTTTCTTAAATATTTTATCTACTATATTCCCTACTTCCCACCTTATTCTTTTTTTATCATTTTCATTTCCTAGTTTTTGTATTATGCTTTCGCATTCAATAATCGTTTTTTCTTTATTCAATTCTGGTGGCGGTGCGTATTTTAAGCCTTTCGCTAACATTTCTTTTTCTTCCGTATTGAAATTTACCTCTGTAAGGTTTATTACTCTTTTTTCATAGTTATTCTTAGAGAGGTGTTCCTTTTTTACTTCGTTCTTTCTTATTAATTTATTTAACTTATCTACCATTTTTTCTTTTTCTTTTCCAATTTCTTTTCTATGTACCCCAAACCAAAATTATATATTATTTTTTCTAACTCTACATACGAGTATATTCTTAATAATTCTATGTGTCTGTCATATAATTCCCTATTTTATCTATTGATTAAGCCGTAGAGTGACCTTATTTCCAGTTTATCCACAAATTCTCGCTTTGTTCTTTTACTTTTTTGGCTACACTGTTCTTATTTTTAATTTTAACTTGAGCGTACTTTGGGATGACATTATTATCCAGACATTGTTTATTAAACCATATTTTACTTAAAACCCTCTTCAATTTAACTTTTTACTTAAGATGTTTAAAAACTTTACTTACCTTATTGTTGTCGTTTATTACCTCATTGTTGTTGTCCATTACTTGTAGTCGATTGCAGATCTTAACAGACGTTTAATGAAGAAATTTGTGTTAGTGGTTGAAATCACAATCAGAATGATCAATATTGCACACCACTATATAAAAATTATTCCGATTAGCGCTTTCAAGCTTCACAGCTCATCGTCAGATCAGGAATAGACATAAAATATGTAATACCCAACCCTTCACCCCTCTCCCCAAACCCTGCTCACCCACAACAAACTAAAAATTAATGACCCATCCCCACCCCCTACACTCTGTCTCACCATCTGTACAGTTACATATTTTTCTAGTAAATTCCTTGTGTTTCAGTGTGTGTGTGTGTGTGTGTGTGTGTGTGTGTGTGTGTGTGTGTGTGTGCATCCTTTTAAACTACCCTCTTCCTCTCCACACACGTGGGTCAGTCACACACCCTTATTTTAAAACAACCAATTAGTACTGTGAAATATAATTCTTAATCTTATCTATCTGCCCTCTCTCATTTACTTCTTAATCATGTTATAAAATATTTCTTCATTATCAAATTTAATTTTAATATTAATTAAATTGTCTAACCCTTTTTCTCTTTCTTTCAATATTTCTAACTCCTCTCTAAGCTTCCTTTCAACTGTGTTATTTACTACTTTTACAATTTCGTATTCTTCCAAAGGATTAACAAACTTGTGGTGGTCTTCTATGAAATGTCTTGCATATAACGAATTGGTTGTTCTATTACCTTCTCCACGTTTGTGGTCAGACAACCTGCATGCGAATTTTCGTCCTGTCTCCCCTAGGTACACTTTGTTGCAGTCTTTACATTTTAATTTATAAATTCCGCTTTTCTGTAATACTGGATAGATATAGCTATTAAAAAATGTGAAACGGTATTTGATAAGATAAGGAATAAGAATATAGGAAAAATTCCAGTATTATAGAAAAGCGGAATTTATAAATTAAAATGTAAAGACTGCAAAAAAGTGTACCTAGGGGAGACAGGACGAAAATTCGCATGCAGGTTGTCTGAACACAAACGTGGAGAAGGTAATAGAACAACCAATTCGTTATATGCAATACATTTCATAGAAGACAACCACAAGTTTGTTAATCCTTTGGAAGAATACGAAATTGTAAAAGTAGTAAATAAAACAGTTGAAAGGAAGCTTAGAGAGGAGTTAGAAAGATTGAAAGAAAGAGAAAAAGGGTTAGACAATTTAATTAATATTAAAATTAAATTTGATAATGAAGAAATATTTTATAACATGATTAAGAAGTAAATGAGAGAGGGCAGATAGATAAGATTAAGAATTATATTTCACAGTACTAATTGGTTGTTTTAAAATAAGGGTGTGTGACTGACCCACGTGTGTGGAGAGGAAGAGGGTAGTTTAAAAGGATGCACACACACACACACACACACACACACACACTGAAACACAAGGAATTTACTAGAAAAATATGTAACTGTACAGATGGTGAGACAGAGTTTAGGGGGTGGGGAAGGGTAATTAATTTTTAGTTTGTTGTGGGTGAGCAGGGTTGGGGAGAGGGGTGAAGGGTTGGGTATTACATATTTTATGTCTATTCCTGATCTGACGATGAGCTGTGAAGCTTGAAAACGCTAATCGGAATAATTTTTATATAGTGGTGTGCAATATTGATCATTCTGATTGTGATTTCAACCACTAACACTAATTTCTTCATTAAACGTCTGTTAAGATGTGCAGTCGACTACAGGTAATGGACAACAACAATGAGGTAATAAACGACAACAATAAGGTAAGTAAAGTTTTTAAAAACCTTAAGTTAAAAGTTAAATTGAAGAGGGTTTTAAGTAAAATATGGTTTAATAAACAATGTCTGGATAATAATGTCATCCCAAAGTACGCTCAAGTTAAAATTAAAAATAAGAACAGTGTAGCCAAAAAAGTAAAAGAACAAAGCGAGAAGTTGTGGATAAAACTGGAAATAATTTCACTCTACGGCTTAATCAATAGATATAATAGGGAATTATATGACAGACACATAGAATTATTAAGAATATACTCGTATGTAGAGTTAGAAGAAATATTATATAATTTTGGTTTGGGGTACATAGAAATGAAATTGGAAAAGGAAAATAAAAAATGGTAGATAAGTTAAAAAAAATTAATAAGAAAGAACGAAGTAAAAAAGGAACATCTCTCTAAGAATAACTATGAAAAAAGAGTAATAAACCTTACAGAGGTAAATTTCAATACGGAAGAAAAAGAAATGTTAGCGAAAGGCTTAAAATACGCACCGCCACCAGAATTGAATCAAGAAAAAACGATTATTGAATGCGAAAGCATAATACAAAAACTAGGAAATGAAAATGATAAAAAAAGAATAAGGTGGGAAGTAGGGAATGTAGTAGATAAAATATTTAAGAAAAGTTTGTATAATTCAAAGAATGAACAAAAAATCAAAGCAACTGTAACTAAACTAAAGAATAAAATAAAGAAGAATGATATTATTGTTACGAAGGCGGATAAAGGAAATACAATGGTACTAATGAGAAAGGAAGAATACATAAAGAAAACGGAAGAATTTATAAGGGAAGGACCATACGAGGAAATAAAGTATGATTATACAAGTAAGTACCAGTCAAGGATAAAACAAATGATGAAACAGATAACATTTATAGAAGAAAAAAAGAAAAAGTATTTATTGGAAAGTAATCCAACAGCACCGACTTTTAAAAGTCAGGTTAAGATACATAAAGAAGGAAAACCAATTAGACCGATTGTTTCTTTTATTAATGCAACCTATTTATAAATTATCAAAGGAAGTTAGCAGAGTACTGAAAGAGAAATATGAATTTTGGACAAAATACAACATAGAGAATAATATAAAATTGATAGAAAAATTAGAAAATATTAGCATTAATGTAAATACAAAATTGATATCACTGGATGTTAAGGACATGTTTACTAATATCACAGTAAATAAAGTTATTAAGTTAATAAACGATAATAATATGGGAGAATACAGGTGTAAAAGCAGTTGATGAAAGTAATTGAAGAATGTGTAAATCAGAACTATTTTAGGTTTAATAACAAGTTTTATATACAGAAAAAAGGTTTACCTATGGGGTCTTCATTATCCCCTATTCTTGCTGAAATATACATGAATGATTTTGAAAACAATTAATAACTTCCACTAAGTATAAAGACAATATAAAATTATGGTCTAGATACGTTGATGATGTATTAGTAGTTTGGGAAGGAAGCATAGAAGAAGTGCATGAGTTTATAAAGGAGGTAAATAATAAGGATAAAAACTTACAATTTAAGGAAGAGATAGGAGGTAAGCAAATAAATTACTTCGATTCAAACATAGAAATTAAAGATAATGAGAAACTACAGTTTGGGATATTTAGAAAAGAGTCGTATTCTGATATAATTATACCAAGAGAGTCGTACCACCCATACATATATAAAATGGCGGCAATCAATTCCTTTTGTTACAGAGCTCAGAAGTGTTTAAAAGAGACCGAATCAAAAGGGAAAAGTGAAATCAAGAGTTAAATACGATAAAGGGAATTGTAAGGAATAATAATTATAGCACCAACATAGTGGATAAAGTTATGAAAAGGGTCAACATACAAAAAGCTAAAATAGAACCAGAACAAAAGAATTATGCAGGGTCATTGACATACATAGGTTCACATACTAGAAACATTATAAAATGTTTTAATAAATATGGAGTAGATATAGCTATTAAAAAATGTGAAACGGTATTTGATAAGATAAGGAATAAGAATATAGAAAAAATTCCAGTATTACAGAAAAGCGGAATTTATAAATTAAAATGTAAAGACTGCAACAAAGTGTACCTAGGGGAGACAGGACGAAAATTCGCATCCAGGTTGTCTGACCACAAACGTGGAGAAGGTAATAGAACAACCAATTCGTTATATGCAAGACATTTCATAGAAGACAACCACAAGTTTGTTAATCCTTTGGAAGAATACGAAATTGTAAAAGTAGTAAATAACACAGTTGAAAGGAAGCTTAGAGAGGAGTTAGAAATATTGAAAGAAAGAGAAAAATGGTTAGACAATTTAATTAATATTAAAATTAAATTTGATAATGAAGAAATATTTTATAACATGATTAAGAAGTAAATGAGAGAGGGCAGATAGATAAGATTAAGATTTATATTTCATAGTACTAATTGGTTGTTTTAAAATAAGGGTGTGTGACTGACCCACGTGTGTGGAGAGGAAGAGAGTAGTTTAAAAGGATGCACACACACCACACACACACACTGAAACACAAGGAATTTACTAGAAAAATATGTAACTGTACAGATGGTGAGACAGAGTTTAGGGGGTGGGGAAGGGTCATTAATTTTTAGTTTGTTGTGGGTGAGCAGGGTTGGGGAGAGGGGTGAAGGGTTGGGTATTACATATTTTGTGTCTATTCCTGATCTGACGATGAGCTGTGAAGCTTGAAAGCGCTAATCGGAATAATTTTTATATAGTGGTGTGCAATATTGATCATTCTGATTGTGATTTCAACCACTAACACAAATTTCTTCATTAAACATTACGTTGTCGACATCGATTTTGTGTGCTGAGGTCGACTCGCCCACCCTATCAAATGTTTCCAAAACCTGACCAATGGAGTTATCCATGCAATCCCTGTCGTTCCAGTAATCCTTTTATCCTGATTTTTCTCTAAACTCGCGTAATACGTAAAAATTTACGTAATTATTTTGAAACCTAAAATTCCACACAGGAATGGGTATAAGTTTTGTTGTTTGTAATAGTAAAATTAATACTAATACTGATATCTACTTTGTGAATTATACAAAACAGTTTTATTCTTGCTTTTATTATAAGCCTTTCTACCTACTTACTAAAACGTATATTCCGTTTCTCTAAAATTGTGTTTTAAAGAGAAAACAGACACCAGGATCAAATTATATTTCTCTTTGAGTTGCTAATATTTCAATAAAGTATCTATTGAATAATATATACATAATATATATACAGAATCAAAGATAGTAATTTCTTGTAACGATAAGTTAAACAACAAGTTCGATGGCTGTGCGGGACGAAGGGCTTGCCCCGTCGCCCGCTCATATACTACGTTCCGAGCTTCAGTAGAGCTCCTGCCACAGGGACGACTGATAGGTCTGGACTTAGGGTGTGGCCTGCCACCGGCCGTGGGATAAGTTAAAGAAATGTATAAAGAAAGGTAAATCAAACTTTTTTCATAGTGTGTGAAAAAACGTACACAACTTGAAGTCTCGTCTCTTGTTACGTGATTTTTTACTTTCAGATAAAAGGGCATTTTTTCTTACGTTTCACAAATAATTTAAGTAGCTTAAACAACAACTTCTTGATTAGCCGAATACACAAGGTAAGTTAAAGTGTTTGGGTGTCTGTTGTTATTCTACGTTACGTTTTCTTCGTCATCAGAATGGCGAGAGATTCAAATTCCTGTGGAGGGATCGGGCTCAATGGCCGTGCAACCGGAGATGGCCCGCACCTTGTGGCCGATGTCGGCCATAACAAGAGGAACCAATCGTGATCTTTCGCGGGTTGAGCAGGGCCTCCCCTCCTAGTTGCCGACAGGGAGAATTGTCTCTGCCGCACAATGCTTTGGGGGGTGTTATCTACTGCAGACTAATTCAGCTCTTCGTCCAGCGGTTTATCCAACTTTGACACCGACACAGTGACGACGAAATCTCTAGTGATGAGTCGTGACCTCGTGAACCAGACCCCAAAGAGACAGATATTTGACACGCAAATGCCAAACGATCGATTTTATAGTGACGACTTGTTCCCTAGTCCAATAAGTATACTTCTTAAAATTGACTTTCTTGGAGCTTTTTTACGAATGGGTATAAACCATTGAACATAAGTAAAACCAAATTTCCCGGAATGTATTTAAGATCAAAAACAAATACACTTATATTTTTACTGTTATTAAAGCCGTACTAATGATGAAATTTGAGAGCACACATTATTTAGTTAACTGCAACATGAAGAAGTGATTCTAGTTAAGAATGCACCAAAGCTACCGACCAGGCCTGCATCGTTATTCTTTATGAGATTCGAAAGGTAACTAATAAATGGACTGACCCACTGGAGCGCGTTGTAAATATGAATCTGATATTAGCGGCAGTTTTAAATTTTAGTCTTCAAACGCCATAAAGAGAAGGTAGGCCAGTGCGATAGCGGAAACGTTTTGGCAATCATCGATCGTTTGAGTGAATACGATCCACTGATGCAAGAGATTATCAGTGGTTCAAATAGCAGGGGGAAAGTTATGAGACCCGAAACTCAAATTCAACTCATACAGTTTTTATCTTAAAAATTTGAAAATAATATTTTAAAACACAATGTATTTGCTCAACTTTTCTCCTCAACAATGGCTTTAAACATTAACTTAAAGAAGAAAAAATGAATTAGAAGTAACTATTACAGCCGTTGCGGAATTACAATTGTAGACAATATTGGATATTATATTTTAATAACTAACAATATTTTGAACATGTTAGGGATATGAAATAGAGAAATAAAATGATTGGAGACTAGAGAACCTCTTACTGTTAACCTGATCTGAGATTTCCAGAGAATTAATTACCGGTTAAGTAATAAACGAAACACAAATAAACAAAAGTTTGTCCAAGTTTACAATTGACCAAAACACAAGAAATATTGTTTATTTAATGTTGTAGCGATAAATAATACAAGTCACCAATTACAGATGTCCGCACATAATTGTTAAAATGACGGTTTGTCCCTTCGATCCACAATAATGAAACTCATAACTACAACTGTTTGGACGCTATCAAAACATCGCTCTTTCAGCTCACGGCACCAACAATCTCGGCCACACAACTTTTTAGGTGATGTGTGGTGAATAATTGTGAAGTGAAAAACGCCTAAAGTCAGAACATAATTTCAAATCGCTAGCCCATTAGCCAGCCTTTTATGGAGGCGTTAATAATTCGAACAGAGCTGTCACTAAAGTTGTCTGCTTTCCAGGCGTTGGTGTGTGTGTGTGTGTGTGTGTGTGCGTGCGTGTGTGTGTGTGTAAAAAAAAATAATTTTTTCCTATAATATATATTATATACCGTATATAAGAATTAATGGTGATTATCGACTTTCTGGGCCGCGCTGGTATTGGAGTGACATATTCTTTTTTCTATTCTTCTGTGTTATATAAACAAGGGAAAAATAATTTTAAACGGCGGTCGAAACTATTTACGGAGAAACAAAATAAAATAATTACTCCCATAAGAACGCATGCAAAGGTGAATGAGCGCCATATTAACTGAGTAGTTAGTGGGATCACCATTACATTTTGCCTTAATGTAATTCAATTGCCTACAACGCAAAGCATTACATTTCGGATTCGTGGGTGGCCGGCTCATCAGTTTCCTACAGTATCCACCGCTGAGAGTGATTTTGGGTAGCCGGCTCACCGCACATGCTTTAGTCTCCGACGCCTCCGAGGTTACTAATAATAAACTCGGGGTGGGCTCAACGCAAAGCTTTAAACCGCCGTTTGGGCTCAACGCAATTTTGAACATGTAAGAATCATGTAAATTTTGTTTTGAAAACGCATCAACATGATTTCCAGTCAAATTCGGCTCACCGTCTACACAGTCAATATGGCGCTCATTCACCATTGCATGCGTTCTTATGGGAGTAATAATTTAATTTTTTTCTCCGTAAATAGGTTCGACCGCCGTTTAAAATTATTTTTCGCGTGTTTATATAACATAGAAGAATAGAAAAAAGAATATGTCACTCCAATACCAGCGCGGCCCAGAAAGTCGATAATTACCGAAATAATTTATATTTATGATTGTTTTTTGGAAAAGACCTTTTTCTGTACACTATTTTACGAATATATTAAAAAAATCGTTAGTAACATATATTAAGTTTAATGATTTTACGAGCAAAACCAAATATCAGGGTGGTCGTTTGTGTGTGTGTGTGTGTGTGTGTGTGTGTGTGTGTGTGTGTGTGCGTGTGTGTAAATAGATCGTGGATTGTGTGTTTTATGTCTTCATTAGGGATTCATGAGTGGGGTAGTTTAAAATGTACCACGTTACGGTTTGCGTAATTCGAAATGGCTCGTGTTCACAGATGTTCCTGTTTAATTGCTGCTGTTTGTGTTGTTTCAAAAACAGCAGAATTATTTATAACTCTACGCTGTGAGTGTGTGTGTTGAATAACTGTTGGTGTATATATATTGTACACATTAATGCAATATCGATAACAGTGTATGATGTACCACGAAAATTATCTCTTGTACACCGTGTGATGGCAGATAAACGGGTAAATTATAACACTCGAAGCAGTAAAATTCGAAATTAAGTTTAACGTTTTTTTGTCGTAGGCCTATATGCAGGCGCTTTAGGCAATTAGGCCTATTTGTTAGGCTATTTTTGCAATATGGTTAGTTGTAATATTAGTTTTTTGAAATATTATCTAGAATGGAAAGACAGTCATTTAAAGAAATTAAAAAGAAGTGGGGGATAAGTCAATAGTGTATATAAATGGAGTATATTTTTACGACAGTTGCACGGTTCGTTGTATTGCAAAGTGGAAACAGACTAAAGGATGAAGTACGCCAACCTAACAGACAACATAGGTAAATGTGGTACGGATACATACAGTGAATAAGCAATGATAGATGACGTAGAAGGATATTAGACTATCCTCCGTTCAATCTAAATAATGGATACTCTATCAGATCATTTTGAAACTAATATAAGAGGTGATAGCAGCAGTAAAGACGATTTGAGTGATAGTGATAGCTAATGGTGATAACAGTGACGGAAATATGAGTGCGGTGGAAGAACTAAATAATTTTAACTGCATGTAGGTAAATGTGCTATATATTAGTTAAATAGTTTTAGTCTAATTGTTGCATTAATATTCTCTCTCCTGTTCTTTATGAATAGGTTATATATGCTTGTTTTTTAAACACACACAAACACACACACACACACACTCATTTCACGTGCGAGGCTGCTATTGATGTTACTTATTCTAACAAATTAAAGATGCCAGAGTGGATCATATATAACTACGTTTTTTCGTGAATCGTAACATGTACATAAGGTATTACACATTCCAAAGCATACAACGATTGTTGATGTCTAGGGTCGACTTTGGAGAAACATTGCAACAGACACAACATCCCAAGTCACTGTTTAAAAAATAACGGTAGTTTTAAGCATTTTATAACTCTGTAAAATCTTTTACATTTTCTCTTTCTGTTGTGTGTGACGTTTCATTCGTCTTATAAAATGTCCATGTTTACTGTCAGGTAGTGTCGTGATCGAAATGAAAACTTACCTATACCCACATTTTTAGTATTTAGTAACATAGTAAAAAAAATAGTGAGTTAAATATAAAACGTACTAAAATCTAAAAAAAACTTAAAAGCAGTTTACAAAAAAAACAAAACGATTTTAAAATTATAAGAATATTTGGTTAGTAAAAAGTAAGTAACGTGTGTGTGTGTGTGTGTGTGTATTGGTAGGGCTGTACAATTTAATTCGGTAAAGTACTTAGTATTATAGTCAAAAATGTAGCTAATGAAATGTAGAAAACAATAAACACATTAAAAAGTAAAAAAAAATTTAAAGTAAAACAATTAAAAACATAAAAGAATGCATAGACAATAGAAAATTAAGTAAATAAAGTTATACAAATAATAAAAAAAAGAAAATTATTAGGAATCGATAAGGCAGTATAACTACTTTATTTAAGCTGTCATTATAAGAAATATCAGTTTTTAAAGTTCAGTTCTTTTACAGTGAAAAACGTAAATTTTATTATTTTATTTCATCTTTAATTAAAGAAGCGTAACTTCGGCACATTACGTACAAAACGTTAATCCGTCTCAAAATAGATTACTCACCTCATACGCGTGTCTCATTCACAATTCAGAGAGTAGGCCAATATTTTTAACTGTCTTAGTAGAATGTTCCTCTCTCGTGGCTAACCCGCCTTCTCTCCCTCTATAACATGAGCGCTGCTTCATATCTGTTTAATTTTATAGTAAACTTATTTTTACATTTATCTACTCTTACTTGGAGGTACTGGAAGTTTGTTGAAATTAAAATTAGAATTCTAATCGCATTTTATCTTTTATATTTGTTTATATACGTATATACTTACGCCTATGAGACAGGCAACCTGAGTGGCATGACCTTCATACTGATGTATACAATGACGTGGTATGGAAGTTCCCTTGGTTTCCTAAAGCGCTCCCAGCCACGCGATTATTCTAGACTCATCATCCTCAAAGGAGATCATCCTTCTCACAACCGCACTATGGCATAAACACAAAATACAGAGCGGCCAGGTATTCAGTTTGGGACTGTGATTCAGAAGGCGTTTCCTGAAAACTAATTGCAGTGTATTATTCTGGGCGGCTGATTGTAATGCAGATGGATGTTATTTATTTAGACAGTGATCATTACGTGGTATTTATTCTTTGTTACGTTATTATGTGTTGGAGAAACGTATACTTAATGTGCCATATACTGCAGTTTATCGTTGCCTTTTTTTTTTTTTAATTAAATCTAACGTTATAAATTTTATTCAGTGAATTATCTGGTGTTCAGGTATTTGAATTACACTGTTTTAACATGGTGATCTCTGCGACCGTCGTAACACTATACATTCATGTGTGAGTATGTATGTGTGTGTGTGTGTGTGTGTGTGTGTTTTCTTGTAAAAGTAAAGGCAGTTAGAATAAATATTACGTGCACACATAGAAAAAATGGGTGCGCTGAATATCAGGCCAACAAACTTATCTCATCATTGCCGTCATTTACAAGGATCAGTAGTTGATTTCAAAAATTATGGGCGCCGGAACGCATCAATTCAAAAGTTTTACAGACACAAATATACTTAAATTCTATATCAGCATATAAATTTACATCAGGTTACTTACAAAGGAGGTCTACATTTTGAAAGCCTTATAAAATTTTTAAATTCGTATAAACTTGTGTCTTAAAAGGCAATAAAGTTTACTGATATTTCTAAGGAGCTTCAACGTCAGGTGAACCTCACGACAACCGAAAACATGTCACTGATTATGGCGTCATTCCGGAGCCTCAATCAAAGTCTAAGTGATGGTTTCGGTAGTTCAGACATTTTAAAAAAGTTTCCATAGTTCCATCATTGTGTCGTCATATTGTTTGTTTTTTGGCCTTTTCTTATTCTTTGTGTCCAATGCCGTACGTTGACCAGAAATCAGCCCTCTCAGATTCGCTTGAAGTGCTTGAACTTACTGCTATTGATTCAATACCGTATTTCAAGGTAGAAAGGCTCTCCGGTAAAACTTTGTAATGCACATATTCTCGGAAGCTCCCAATCAGTTGTCTTTCAACTTAAATACAACTGTCCTGGCATTTCGTTAAAGTTAAATTTCTAGTACCCATAGTGAAATGTAAGAAGGGCTATCGCTTTGTAGAAATTCAGGCATGTTTGTTTAGTCGGTTTGTTTTACAAAATGACCTGTTACTTCCGAGAAACAATCTACTGTATATGATTATTTTTTAAAACATTAAAATTTAAACTTTTACTTGTAAACTAGGCAGGCTCCAAAGTATATGTAGAATACTGAGATGGACTTTAAAAAGGAAAGCTAGACAAGTGATGTGCACCAAATTGTATAAGACAATGGCAGGACAAGCACTGCTGTATGAATGCGAGATCTGAATTATAAAGAAGAAGAATTGGTGCTAATTACAGGCTGGAGAAATGAGGACAATAATAATACTAACAATAATATTAATAATATTTTTTAATAGAGGGCGGAAAAATTCTTTATGCACCGTCAGAGGAGACTGTGGTTCCCCTGGTGTGTGGGACTCTCACCCAGTAAGGAAACCCACTTCTAATTCAGGCATTCATATCCATCCTGTAACCACTTAATCCATTACTTCAGGATTCACCTTATATTGCCCTTATCGGGCTCCTTCTAGTTGTTCCTTATCTTCTCTGGCCGTTGGGTGCAATTTTTGCCTGGCTTTTTTTACAGTAGGACCCCCTGAATAAACGCATTGATGTGGTCGCTGTCCGCCTTACCACGAAGCATAAGCGCAACTACGCCCTTGGGCGTGAATTCCCCGAGCTTCATTTCCAGTACCATTCTCTCTCTTGCGATGTGCAGCACTTGGAAAAGGTGTGCAAGACATCTTCATGGGGAGAGTCACGTTATTGGCATGCTGGACTCTGCACCTTTCTCATTCTGTAAAGGTAGGCATTAAAATTACTGTGTCCACTGAGCAACTATGTCAGATGTTAGTTAACCTCACCTTGTTAGCGGTAGAACTATTCCTTCAAGTTTGGTATGAACTTTGCGGTCCATCTTCCTATATCCTCTCTACCCCAACCTTCTTGACAGTGCAGAGAAATAATAATAATTATAATAATAATAAGGAGAAGAAGAAGAAGAAGAAGAAGAAGAAGAAGAAGAAGAAGAAGAAGAAGAAGAAGAAGAAGAAGAAGAAGAAGAAGAAGAAATTACAATAGCTTTACATTAATTAAATGAATGACGTTCAGTTAATATTTAATATTAGTTAATTCAGTTAGTTTTGATGTTAATAAAAGTGTATGATATGTAGGAAATACTAAGAATCCTTGTGAAAACTATAAGCAAACAAACATAAAATAATCAACTAATTAGGACCCGATCACACTTTACACAAATACTAGAAAAGAAATAATGGTAACGTACAGAAAATATCAACCATAACTAATAATCACATAGCGGCTAACAAAGTTGTGATTCACTATAATCAACCAACTATAAAATAAGTGAGCCAAACGGAAATACGTTTACTAGAAAAAGGACTAAAAAGTTTCTTAATATTTTCCTTTTCCCTCTAATGTTTCCGTTTCTAGTAAAACAAGCCTTAAAAATTGTTTCATGATAATAAGTATATTTAATAGAATTTTGTTTAAACTGAACACATGATTCGATGATCTGCTGCTTTGCAAACAACTTTTTTATTGTTTCAAGGAAGCTTAAAATAAAATTGTCCTGTATGCCCCATTGCAAAAGACGATTTAACATTAAACAGGACACACGTATTCTCTGTGCAATATACACATTTCTTACTTAACCATCAGAAAAATGATTAACTTTGTTAACTTTGTAACTTTGTCAGAGGAAAAAGTAGATAGTTTGCAAACTCACTTTATGTACAGTAGCGCGGTAATTTTTGCATTCATAGGTTGGCTAATCTGCGCTTTTAATTTGCTCAATTCATATCTGTACATCTGGAGAGTGCCTTACATACGTTCGCTAGCGGCGGTCGCCCTTGCGCTCGCTGCTATCCTGTCACAATCATTTCTTCTTTGTCGCGACAATTAATGTAGGCCTTAGGCCCAAGACTTTATATATGGCCTTCTAGGTTTTCTCACTAAATTAATTCTTCAATGTAACATTTTACGACTTGTATTTACGATGCGCTCATTAGCCAATCTTATATTCAAAATTGACACCTAACCATTTCACTGCTGTAATAATCTGAATAATTTTCAATAAATGTATTAACTACAGTCCACTCTCTCTTCATCATTTCCGCATCCTGGCGAATTAATTACAAAAGTAAATCGATAATTCACGAACACTTCATACTTAACATTTTTTTGGTCGCTCCGGACCTGGATTCCCGGATACATCAATCACCTATTTATTATTTTTCTGCCCCAATTTCTGGCCATCACGGGCGACTCAGCATATCCGCTGATACGACCGTGGCGTGATTCAACCAGCATTTCGCTCGTCGCCTTCGAGCTTCCTGACGACATCATTGCAAGAGCTTACACCTGCTAGCTTCAGTACGTCAGTCAAAGCAGTCATCTCTCCGAGCTGTGTGTTTGCCAACTTCTCCACGGCCTCGACGCTTCAGGACATCGCCCACAAGGTTTCACCTCACTAACATCATTTCAAGGTGCGTACAATGGCTGAAGAAGGCCTCAAAGTGTTAGTCAGAAAGAGAGGCGGCTTAAAGTCCGCAATAGTGCGTATACAATCAGCTGTCAGTAACTTTGATAGAAACTCTAATACCAAACACTTTTTAACAGTCAGACTTGAAAGTTTGAAAAGCTTGGCAACGAAATACGATGAGGTACAGGTCGAAATCGAACTTACTTGCAAAGACATAAACGCTGCTCAAGAAGACCGAGTTGAGGTCGAAGAAATGTTATATTCCACAGAAGCTAATATTTTACAATTAATTGATACTTTTAATGTTCAGACTGTACCTCCCGTATTAACGGGCCATATGCAATTAAAACCGATAAGTTTACCCTGCTTCACAGGCAATATCTTGGAATGGCAGCATTTTTATTAAATTTTTTTGGACTTGGTGCATGCAAGATCCGATCTAACGTCAGTGCAGAAACTACATTATTTGCATTCTTCTCTAAAAAATGAGCCGTTATACTTAATTAAATCACTACCTATCTGTAATGAAAACTACTCGATAGCGTTGAGTTTGCTGTCCGCTAGATATGACAATAGATTCATACTAGCAAAGTACTATATTCAAAATTTACTTGAAGTCAAGTCAACAATTAAAGACTCTGTCCAAAGTTTGGCAGAATTCATAAATACGACAACGTCTTCCGTTAATTCACTGGCGGCCAAGCAACTGTCAGTGGATTCATTTGAGCTTATCACTGTACAATTATTGCCAGCGAAACTCGACCATACTACTTTTAAATTATGGAAGGAGTCTATAGACCCTGATAATCTTCCTAACTTTCAAGGTTTTACTCAGTTTTTAAACGCACGTAGACAGCTGTTAGAAAATACACTGCCTATCGATGCCGGACAGCAACTCAACAAGCTAAGATTAAGATTCAATAATAAATCTGACAAACATAAATCACGAAACGCTGCTGGCAGTACTGCATTTAAAAGTTATCACTCAGCGTCAAATAATTATTCATGTTTATGCTGTAAATCTAAACATCCAATTTATATGTGTGATAAATTTCGTGCACTAAGCACCGCTGAGCGAGGACAATTTATATCAAATCACAAATGTTGTACCAATTGTCTTAGATCAGATCATTTTGTATCTAATTGTAAGATTAAACAATCATGTAAGATCTGTTCAAAATGACACCATACATTGTTGCACATAAACAATGTGCCGAAGCCAGTCTCTGCCAGCAGCAGTAATTACTGTTCACTCAAATTACAATCCACAAATAATATTCTTTTATCAACAGCAATTGTGTTTGTCATTGACCAGGCTGGCAGCAGACAAATCGCGAGAGTTCTTTTGGATGCGGGTTCACAAATAAATTTTTGTACGGAATTATTTGTCAAGAAATTACGGCTTAACTTGACTAAATCCAACATACCGAATACAGGTATAAATAATACCGTGTGTCATGCCACTAATCTCGCGTCTATAAGCATTATTTCTCGTTATCAAAGATTTAGCTTCGAGGCAGATTGTGCAGTTTTATCTGCATTAACCCATAAACTGCCATCACAATCTTTTGATATAAATCATTTCAACATTCCAGATAACGTGTTCTTAGCCGACCCACATTTTAACATTTCGGCTGACATCGACATACTTTTGGGGGCGCAATTCTACCTAGATTTAATTTTAGCCAACAAATTCGTACGCGGTCCTCATTTTCCCATTATTCAGGAAACAAAGTTAGGCTACATTTTGGCAGGCAATTTGCCCAAACATTGCCGTTATAAGGGTCCTGCTGTTTCGTTCCTAGCTAGGAACAACGACGGTCAAATTTTGCAGTCTCTCGAAAAATTCTGGGAAGCAGAAACTATCCCTGATAATACACCTGATAACGAGTCAGCTTGTGAGGAGCATTTCGTGTGGTCTACTCATCGCAATCAAGAGGGTAGGTTCGTTGTTTCAGTACCATTTAAGTCCGACCACCTCCAGTTGGGGGAATCTTACACCAATGGTGAAGCAAGATTTTTGAATTTAGAACGCCGATTCAGGCGTGATTCTAAGCTTGCGCGCGATTACGCAAACTTTATTAATGAGTATAAGGATCTTGGCCACATGACGCTTATCGATAATTGCTCTATTAATTCTGGGGTGTCAAATACTTACTAACTGCCTCACCATGCCCTTTTTAAGCAGTCTAGCTCGACCACAGAACTGCGCGTCGTTTTTGACGGTTCGTCCAAAACTACCAATGGCCTTTCTCTCAATGACATATTGTTGGTAGGCCCGAATGTTCAACAAGAACGTTTTTCTATTCTTTTACGTTTCCGTATGCATAACTATGTTCTCATCGCCGACATCGAGAAGATGTATCGACAAATTCTGGTATCTGAAAAGGATTGTCACTATAAACGTATTCTGTGGCGTGACTCTCCCCTCGAACAATTTAAACACTTTGCATTGCGAACTGTAACCTACGGCACGGCTAGTGCTTCGTTTTTGGCCACTCGCTGTCTTATTCAAATTGGTAAGGACCATGAAGCTTCTTTTCCTGATGCGGCGTTAGCTATAACAAATGATTTCTATGTCGACGATTTGCTAACCGGTGCAGACACCATCTCTGATCTGACCAAGTTGAAATCTGACTTAGGTACGTTGTTGAGTCAATACGGTCTCACGCTGCATAAATGGGCATCTAATGAACCCAGGGTGGTCTCAAGTCATGACAATTTATCACTCCCCTTAAACAAACAGGGCAATGTGCGTACCCTGGGCATTCTCTGGAATAACACTGCCGATTCATTCCTGTTTGACATTAAATCATTCCCCGTTGAATCAAGCATCTCCAAGAGGAGAATTCTATCGATTATCGCAGGCATATACGATCCACTTGGACTGATTGGGACCATTGTTTTCTTGTACAAACAGTTTATGCAGCAACTCTGGCTTTGCAATCTTGGTTGGGATGAACCGATCTCCGAGCTATTACGTTTGGCTTGGCATTCATTGTGCGATAAATTGTGTCTGATTAGCAAAATTGTTGTCCCACGTTCTATTCGTTGCAAGTCTGAGGCAAGTATAGTTGAATTACATGGTTTTTCGGATGCTTCTGAAAAGGGGTTTGGGTGCTGTATTTATATTAGAGTCATTTATCAAGATTCATCGGCCTCTTGTCATCTCCTGTGTTCTAAATCTCGCGTGGCTCCCCTACGACAGGTGTCATTAACTCGCATCGAACTCTGTGCTTGCTTGTTGTTATCGCGACTCGTATCTAAGGTCGTTCCTGCGCTTTATTCGTTTATTAATAGTGTTCATTTATATTCCGACTCCATGGTATCTCTTTACTGGATTCATGCCCAGTCCATGAGGTGGAAAACCTACGTCGCTAATCGTGTTGCCGAGATTCAGCGTCTTACGCAAGCCTATACATGGCATCACATCAATTCTAAACACAATCCTGCTGATATTACCTCTAGGGGGTGTCACCCTGACGTTTTGCGCGATTGTTCGCTTTGGTGGCACGGTCCCGCTTGTTTGTCTCAATCTTCCTAGTCCAATCCTTTTCCACCCTTTTTACCTTCTAATCCGTCGTCTTCTGAATTCACTGCGGAAGAGAAACAAACCCCCAACCTTTCTCTAATGTCTACCCTGACTATTGACCTTTCTAAGGACTTTTCTTCGTTGCGCCGTCTGACACGCGTATACGCTTACTGTTTTCGGTTCATCAAAAATATTAGACCCTCCAGTGCTGACAAAATAACGGGCGCTCTTACCCCCGTCGAAATTCATCATGCTCTTAATTTCTTCATAAAACAATCTCAGTCGATCCACTTTGCTGCCGAGATTAATTGTCTTCGTAATGGGTCTTCTGTCTCTATCAGGAGTAAGTTGTC
This sequence comes from Magicicada septendecula, assembly GCA_034769895.1. NCBI lineage: Eukaryota > Metazoa > Arthropoda > Insecta > Hemiptera > Cicadidae > Magicicada > Magicicada septendecula. The sequence continues at coordinate 457,447,792 of CM068371.1, forward strand.
TTCTCTCGACCCGTTTCTTGATGAGTCTAGAGTAATACGCGTTGGCGGGCGATTACAGCAGTCGCAACTTCCTTACGACACTAAGCATCCTATTGTCTTGCATCCATCTGCTCATATTACTCGCCTTATTATTGAACGCGAACACATTCGTCTACTTCACGCTGGTGTTCAACTCGTGCATCACTCACTTCGTCAACGTTGGTGGATTATTAATGCCAGGTTAGTCATTCGCTCCATCATTCGTAAATGTGTCAAGTGTCACAGGTTTAGTGCCAAACAGCAGTTTCAGAGGCTTGGTATTTTACCATATCCTAGAGTCACTCCATCGCGGCCGTTTCTATTCTGCGCGGTTGATTATGGTGGTCCCTTCATGATTCGTCATGGCGGGCAGAAATCCAGAACTCTCTCTAAGGCATACGTGTCTTTGTTCATTTGCTTAGCAACCAGGGCCATTCATTTGGAATTGGTTTCCGACATTACAGCCAATGCGTTTATAGCTGCCTTACGTCGTTTTATGTCCCGCAGGGGCATACCCAGTCAGTTATATTCTGATAATGGCACAAACTTTAGGAAGGCCCGCAATGTTTTACATGACCTCTAAAATCTTTGGCATAATAAGGATGCCACCTCATCAATCAAATCATTCACGGCCTCTCAGGGTATTTCATGGTCATTTATTCCGCCCTCGTCACCTCATTTTGGTGGTCTTTGGGAGAGCGGCATAAAGAGTTTAAAGTTTCATTTGCGCCGCGTGGTAGGCAAGTCTATACTCACCTTCGAGGAGTTTACGACAGTTTTGTCTCAGATAGAGGCATGTCTAAACTCTCGCCCTTTATTTGCCATCTCATCGGATGTAAATGATGCGGTGCCACTTGCACCTGGCCATTTTTTGATTTGCGCACCATTAACGGCGATACCGGACCCAGACTTACCTCATATTCCTATCTCTCGTCTTGGGCGTTGGCAGCTTCTCCAAAAGTTTCTCCAAGTCATTTGGAAGGCTTGGTCTCGCGACTATTTACACCAATTATAACAACGTCACAAATGGAAATTCGCAAAGGATAATATTTCCATTGGGGACCTAGTTTTACTTATTGCGGATAACCTACCTCCATTAGACTGGAAATTTGGTGTAATTACCGCCACCTTTCCTGGCCCAGACAACTTAATTAGAGTCGTAGATATTCGTACGCCTACTGATGTTTTGAGGAGACCAGTACATAAGCTATGTCTGTTGCCAGCGCGGGGTGAGACTTAGACACAAAGTTATTATGATCATTTAGCAAAATGCTATTTTACTCGACCATTGGCTTTATTACTTTATTATATGACCATTTGGTCAACTTAATTGTGATATGTATCATCACAACATTTTCATGACACTTTACACCATTGCGTGTTTCTATACAAAATTTGCATGTGACTTGTAATTTCACAACCATGCACTGTGCTATCATCTCTATACTCATCATAGTTTCATGGTGGTATATTTGCTATTTTGTATTTATATGTTAATATTTTGTGTGGCAGACTATGTCCTACACATTTACATTTTGACTGGTATTGGGTATGTGTCATGTTATCGGTGGTATGTTTTATAAAAATTTGTTACATAATATTCGCATGGTCTGCAGTTATACAACCATGTATGCATTTCTTGCGCAGTTGTTAATATGTGTGATTTATTGTTCTATGAATGTATTTCTCAATTGTTCAACTCATGTATTAAATTTGTAACCACAGTGTCGTATTTGTTACTTATGATATTGTGCTTATTCATATTTGTAATTAACTAAATTGGTGTTTATTGTATTTATTATATAACTTGCATTTATGTAAAACATATTGCTTTTTGCGTCTACTGTTGTAACGTCACAGAACGTTCCATAAAAAGAAATCATTTATATAGTAAGTTAGCATAAGAGGAAAGTGAAGTGAACAGTATCGAACCCAAGTAGTCCCAAAAAATTGTGTAATTTTGTATAATAATTATTTCTATCAACTTGAAAAAACGACCAAACTATGACTAAGACAAAACCCCATATATATTATTAAAGTGAACAAGAGTGAAAAAACCATAAGACACTATAAGAGAGAGAAATAATGTCAGAATCCACCAGAATAAAGTCAATAATTATTAAGTTTTATAACTATGAATATAGTATTAAAAACTATTTTTTGTGAATAAATGGACATGATCCATCATTATATTATGTGATGTAAATAAAATAAATGTATTAAGTGACTTAAATACATTATTAGAAAGAGTTTAAGTTAAAATAAAGATTGTATATTTGCAATGACAAAAAAAATATTAAAGTGTTGGATTTGAGACCATACACCAAGATTTCATGGAAAAATTAATTATTATCAGATTTAAATAAAAACTATATGTAATTGTCAAGCAGACAATAGTGAACAATGTATCTTAAATAAAGGAAGCTGTCAAATGAATAAAAAGCAGCCAAAATAGCCAAAAACAGTGTTAACTAAAAACATGTAATAGGCATCTAATATTGTATAATTTATGAATTTAATGTTGCCAAAATGCAACCAAACTGTATTAGAAAGCTGTAATATGATATAAAGCAACTATACTAATATACCTGACCAACTTTAACATTGTAATAGTCAAGTCAGCAAAATATTTACTTATACCATGTATGGCTGAAGCCAATTATCCAGTACAAAAATAATCATATCTGGCAAAATACTTACATAATACTAACAAAAATAAGATAGAAAGGTACAATACATCAGAATACCTTAATAAGAAATAAACTCAGTTGAAAGTAAAGTCAATTCTAAAAGAATTTAACTAATTAGAGTGAGATTTGTCACACCATAAAAAATGACATCTCAAGACAATCAATGATGCTATGTCATCTTGTGATAAATATAAAATATGTACAAAGTAACCAGGTATCACAAAAGATAGACAAAATAATAAACTCTGTGTGTATAGTGGTGAAATCATACATATATTAAAGAAAAAGACTAATCATTGTATTAGAAAACTGACAAGAACCTAGGCCATGAGCAGAGGCCATATAAAATTGTATTTATTTGTGTTTTATTGATGTTAAAATTTGTTTATTTTGTTGTAGGAGAGTAGTAGTAGTAGATGTCCAGCTTTTGAAGGGAACTTTATAACTCCACAACAATTTTTGTTATAAATATTGAGTTTTTAATGACTGCAACTCAAGGTGAGGGTTGTAAATTGTAATGTTTATTAGACTTAAATTAATTAGATACCAATCATATTTAGTATCGCTAGATTCAGTAAAAAACAAGGAATCTAAATACATTAATGGCATACAAATTGTAAGTACTAATGTGAAACTGTTTGATAAATACCAGTGTAAATTTTGTAATATCCATTGTATGAAGAATAAGAAATTCGTTCTAAAAGCTTCTACGGAAGTGAAAATTGTTCTATGACATTCCATTTCGTTTATTCTCGAACAATCTAGAAAGAATTTTTAAACAAATATACCGGAAGTCGACGAAAACAGTCATCCCGATTTAGTATAAAAGCGAGACCAAATTTGACCCAAAAACACTTGAAGATTGAACTCCAGAACTGATGCATCTCACACAACACTGATCAACGCAGCTAAGGCGAAACCGAGAGGCGAGAAATCGACAAGACACGGCAGGAAGGCTTTTCCCGTACATAGACATAACCGACTGACTTAACCTCAACGAGAGTATACGCCAAAAAATATCGCTGAAATAGAGCAGCGATACGGCAAATTTTAATAGAAAGCACGCAGCCAGAACGTCGACGGCCCAGGAGGGTCCCAACATTTAAATAGAGAACGAATTCTGCTGTGTTCGCATTGACTGACTAACGTGACAAATAATTCCCCCGAACGTAAACAAACTATACACTAGCCTTCCTCAACACTGCAAGAGAATCAGCGCTGCGGTGGCAGATTTCTGAATCAACGCTAAACAGATGATTCGTAGTGGCGGCGTTTGAACGAGATTTTACTGCCAAACGTTTTGACAAAAAGTGCGGAAAAAGTAACGATCGCAAAAATTGACTTTAAATAGATTCAGTGTACACCCGAAGAGGCGAGATCGAGAAACTACCCGAAGGAAGTGTCCAGTGAGAGAATAAACGACCATTGGAACGTGAGTTACCAAAATTAAAGTCATTTGTTACCTGGTTACATTTATCACACAGTTGTACTTTACACGCCACACATACACCTTCAAATCACTTAGTTTTTTTTCTTGTAAGGCATCTAATTGATATGTCTTGGTAGTTCAAAGGAGTCACGTCCTGAGAGTAAAGATTTTTCACATATTAAACTCATGCTTGTCAACTGAGTCAGGATCTGAAATACTAGCCGATACTTGATTGGACATATAAAAAATTGTCAATAATAATAACTTGTAAAATTTTTTTCTCTGCAATTTTATAATTTTTATGAATGATAGTCCTTCAGACGATTTGTTTGTTGTTTTTAAAGAATTATTAAACTTAACTGATTTTTCAAAGCTAAACTGACTTGTTTAAATTTTTTCGTAGATTTAAAAATTTTATCAATCACATTTAATTTTTTCTTGGAACAAACGTTTCCAAGTGGCGCCCACAAAAAGCATAGTTTTAAGTTGTGTTACAGGACTACATCACTGCAGAGGATCCAGTCAACAGAGTAAGTAACAAAAGTGCGCGGAGGTAACGCCCGACACAGATTACAACACATTTAAACAACACCACCCTATTTCTTTTTGTTATAAATTGGCAGCCCAACTAGTGAGGCTTGAAAAAGACGGAACAAGTCCGGCAACTACCAACATATTAAAATGCCGCAACCAAAGGGAAAAAAGGTGAAGAAGACTGTGGAACCCGAGTTAAGTTTGGAAGACGGAGAGGCAGTACAGGTCGAGGAAACGGAATTAGAACCGCCCACACTAGAAGTGGAAAGACCGGTACAAACAGCAGAGGAATTAGAGGAGCAAACGGGAGAAGAACCCATACAAATGGTAGAACAAACAGAGAAACCCGAACCAGAAAAAATAACAGGGAGTGTTGACGTGAATATACTAATGATGATACTCCACGAAATGAAGGAGGATACTAAAAAAAGTAATGAGCAAATGTTCCAAAAAATGGAAGAAACAAACAAAAATAATAACGAGAAAATGTTCCAAAAAATGGAAGAAAATATGAACAAAAGTATAGAATCTTTAAAGGAGGGTATGAACAAAAATATAGAATCCCTGAATAAAAACAGACAGGAAGATAAGGAGGAAATAAAAGGAAGCATAGAGTCCCTGAAAAAAGAAATTAGCATAAAATACGAAATAGTAAACAAAAGGATCGATGATAATAAGATCGATAGTGACAGGAAGGTCGAAAACATGGAGAAACAATTGGAAAGGTTACGGGAGGGAAACAATACACGTTTCGAAAGTATAGAGGAGCAAACAGTAGAGACCAAACAAGATATTATAAATCTCGAAAACAGGGTAAGGCAGAACCAAGACGCCATCATGCAGGAGGTGGGAGAAGTCCAGCACATCGCTAACAGGCTGGACGAACAGATAAAAACTAACAAAAATAGTATTATGGGAATAGACCAGAGAGAGAAAAACCTGCAGGAAAGATTAGAGGCGCTGAGAGACACACCAATACTAAACACTCATACGTGTCATGGTGAGAACAGGGAAGTAATCAACTTCCAGGACTACCGACGAAACCCAATGGAATTTTTGGAAAGAATGGAGGAGGTTATTGGGAGAAGTAGAGAAACAAGGTGGGACAGGATAAGAGAGATGCTTGACGAGACGTTTAAAAATACTAAGGATAACTGGTGGATAGCGGTACGACCAGAAATAACGAATTTAGCAGAGTTTAAACGCCAGTTTAAGGAAAAGTACTGGTCAGAGACCGCACAAAACAGGGTAAGAATGGACATTTTCTATGGCAAATACGACGCGTCCTATGGACAGTCCCCGACGTCTTATTTCCTGGGAAAGGTATGTTTAGCACGGAAGTTGATACCGCCGATCCCAGAAGAATGTTTGGTAAGGCAGTTAGCTGGACATTACAGCTATGGGATCAAGGATGCCCAATTATACCAACAGATTAGCAAAATAGCCGATCTGGCCAAATTATTGGAAAATTGCGAATCCACAGGAAGGTTCCAGGATTACCAACCCCCCAATCGTAAGGTAGAGTACAACAACAATAATAACGGACCAAACCGGAATGGAAATAATCTAAACACCAATAATCAGAATAATAATATCCCACCAAATGGCCGAAATGATACCACTCAGGGCCCAATTAACCGCAACTATCCGGGACCAAACAGAGGTAATTACACCGGGAATAACTACGGTAGGAACTTCAACCAGGGAAACGGTTATCGCGGGAATAATTATAGAGGAAGTAATTATGGTCAACGTAATGGTTATCGCAACGGGGGAAACCAAGGAGGAGGCGGTAGGAGAAACCAAAATGAATATAGGCCCCAGGTAAATTATATGATGGCCGATAATCGACGACCATATCCACCCAATTTACCAAGTTACGGGTATATGACTCAACAGGCGCCAGGTAGCCAGGGTGATACGGCGAATAACCGGCAGCAGTTATCAGAGGGTAGGAGTAGCGAACCACCCCGAAACGAAAGTAACAACCAACAAGAGCCAAACGCTAATCAAAATAATAATGAGAATCGGGTAACAGTTCACGAAAATCCAGGGTTTTCATTACAGCATAATCAGGCAAGTAAAGACGAAAAACCCCGAGTATTTTATGTAAACCATGTATTGGCAGAAACTGGCCGAGAACCAGATAATGATCCCCAAAATGAAAGTGAGAGAGAGGAGGAATTCCGCTATGCAGAAAAATTATGGCCCAAACATGTGATGAGATGGTAAGGCCATGAAACCAATCATCCAGAATAAATGTCATAGACCAGGCATTTGAAGGAGTAGAGGTGATAAACATCGAAGGTCGAATATTGAAAAGAGAAGGAATTAAAAAGGAATGAGAATAATAAATAAGGACATAATATAAGGAACACAACCAAAAGGGGTTGAAATAATCAACGTAATTAACCCAAACTGACAAATATAAACCAAAATATTATCAAACATGAAAACAATACCTACGAGGTAACTGACACAATTAGGAACAAGGTAAAAGGTACGTATAACCAGACTTCATTAAAAAAGTACCATGATTAAAAAAAAAAAAAAAAAAAAAAATCACAAGTCGAATACGCAATCAGTGACCAAGTACCATGACCAAAGACCCAAGTCAAATACAGCATCATAGAGAAGGTACCTTGACTAAACATGTCAACGTGAATTTTTTAACTTAGCCATAAGAAGGAGAAATACTGTCATATATTTGATACTAAATGGATATGATAAATGAAAAAAAGGGAAAACAGTGTGTTACATAAGGAGGTAATGATGAATATGAATATAGCTATTAACATTGAATGATTTTAAACGATAATTTTAACCTGCGGAGAACGATATATTAATATAATTGTGAATTAATCAGAAGAGTTTAAGAAAGGGAATTTATGTGTAGGAGCCTATGATCTTTGAATATTGTATTTTTTTTATTATTATTATTATTATTTGTTGCAAAGGTGCAATTATTATTTTCTGAACAGGGATGTGTTGCCTCTGATTTCAGTAGTGATAGACAGGAAGGGACAGAGAATGTATGCCATAGCGAGCCACTCTGACTCCCAACCCTCTATGTAAGTTAGGGAATTGATAGGGAATTATATCAAAGATTAATTATAAACCATCAAGGTAAAAAGGAAAGGAATAGGTGATATGACAAAGAACGAACTAGGATTATTGAGTTGGATTAATATATTAAAGGAGTAGTACAGGAATTTAATTATAAGATAAAAGAATGAAATATAAAGAAGCTAATAATAAAGGGTTATTATAGAGATGATAATTTCATCAAAACCAAAGATATGTTTTTCCAAAATTATCAACTTTAACGGTGAGGCATATGTAACGTCACAGAACGTTCCATAAAAAGAAATCATTTATATAGTAAGTTAGCATAAGAGGAAAGTGAAGTGAACAGTATCGAACCCAAGTAGTCCCAAAAAATTGTGTAATTTTGTATAATAATTATCTCTATCAACTTGAAAAAACGACCAAACTATGACTAAGACAAAACCCCATATATATTATTAAAATGAATAAGAGTGAAAAAACCATAAGACACTATAAGAGAGAGAAATAATGTCAGAATCCACCAGAATAAAGTCAATAATTATTAAGTTTTATAACTATGAATATAGTATTAAAAACTATTTTTTGTGAATAAATGGACATGATCCATCATTATATTATGTGATGTAAATAAAATAAATGTATTAAGTGACTTAAATACATTATTAGAAAGAGTTTAAGTTAAAATAAAGATTGTATATTTGCAATGACAAAAAAATATTAAAGTGTTGGATTTGAGACCATACACCAAGATTTCATGGAAAAATTAATTATTATCAGATTTAAATAAAAACTATATGTAATTGTCAAGCAGACAATAGTGAACAATTTATCTTAAATAAAGGAAGCTGTCAAATGAATAAAAAGCAGCCAAAATAGCCAAAAACAGTGTTAACTAAAAACATGTAATAGGCATCTAATATTGTATAATTTATGAATTTAATGTTGCCAAAATGCAACCAAACTGTATTAGTAAGCTGTAATATGATATAAAGCAACTATACTAATATACCTGACCAACTTTAACATTGTAATAGTCAAGTCAGCAAAATATTTACTTATACCATGTATGGCTGAAGCCAATTATCCAGTACAAAAATAATCATATCTGGCAAAATACTTACATAATACTAACAAAAATAAGATAGAAAGGTACAATACATCAGAATACCTTAATAAGAAATAAACTCAGTTGAAAGTAAAGTCAATTCTAAAAGAATTTAACTAATTAGAGTGAGATTTGTCACACCATAAAAAATGACATCTCAAGACAATCAATGATGCTATGTCATCTTGTGATAAATATAAAATATGTACAAAGTAACCAGGTATCACAAAAGATAGACAAAATAATAAACTCTGTGTGTATAGTGGTGAAATCATACATATATTAAAGAAAAAGACTAATCATTGTATTAGAAAACTGACAAGAACCTAGGCCATGAGCAGAGGCCATATAAAATTGTATTTATTTGTGTTTTATTGATGTTAAAATTTGTTTATTTTGTTGTAGGAGAGTAGTAGTAGTAGATGTCCAGCTTTTGAAGGGAACTTTATAACTCCACAACAATTTTTGTTATAAATATTGAGTTTTTAATGACTGCAACTCAAGGTGAGGGTTGTAAATTGTAATGTTTATTAGACTTAAATTAATTAGATACCAATCATATTTAGTATCGCTAGATTCAGTAAAAAACAAGGAATCTAAATACATTAATGGCATACAAATTGTAAGTACTAATGTGAAACTGTTTGATAAATACCAGTGTAAATTTTGTAATATCCATTGTATGAAGAATAAGAAATTCGTTCTAAAAGCTTCTACGGAAGTGAAAATTGTTCTATGACATTCCATTTCGTTTATTCTCGAACAATCTAGAAAGAATTTTTAAACAAATATACCGGAAGTCGACGAAAACAGTCATCCCGATTTAGTATAAAAGCGAGACCAAATTTGACCCAAAAACACTTGAAGATTGAACTCCAGAACTGATGCATCTCACACAACACTGATCAACGCAGCTAAGGCGAAACCGAGAGGCGAGAAATCGACAAGACACGGCAGGAAGGCTTTTCCCGTACATAGACATAACCGACTGACTTAACCTCAACGAGAGTATACGCCAAAAAATATCGCTGAAATAGAGCAGCGATACGGCAAATTTTAATAGAAAGCACGCAGCCAGAACGTCGACGGCCCAGGAGGGTCCCAACATTTAAATAGAGAACGAATTCTGCTGTGTTCGCATTGACTGACTAACGTGACAAATAATTCCCCCGAACGTAAACAAACTATACACTAGCCTTCCTCAACACTGCAAGAGAATCAGCGCTGCGGTGGCAGATTTCTGAATCAACGCTAAACAGATGATTCGTAGTGGCGGCGTTTGAACGAGATTTTACTGCCAAACGTTTTGACAAAAAGTGCGGAAAAAGTAACGATCGCAAAAATTGACTTTAAATAGATTCAGTGTACACCCGAAGAGGCGAGATCGAGAAACTACCCGAAGGAAGTGTCCAGTGAGAGAATAAACGACCATTGGAACGTGAGTTACCAAAATTAAAGTCATTTGTTACCTGGTTACATTTATCACACAGTTGTACTTTACACGCCACACATACACCTTCAAATCACTTAGTTTTTTTTCTTGTAAGGCATCTAATTGATATGTCTTGGTAGTTCAAAGGAGTCACGTCCTGAGAGTAAAGATTTTTCACATATTAAACTCATGCTTGTCAACTGAGTCAGGATCTGAAATACTAGCCGATACTTGATTGGACATATAAAAAATTGTCAATAATAATAACTTGTAAAATTTTTTTCTCTGCAATTTTATAATTTTTATGAATGATAGTCCTTCAGACGATTTGTTTGTTGTTTTTAAAGAATTATTAAACTTAACTGATTTTTCAAAGCTAAACTGACTTGTTTAAATTTTTTCGTAGATTTAAAAATTTTATCAATCACATTTAATTTTTTCTTGGAACAAACGTTTCCAAGTGGCGCCCACAAAAAGCATAGTTTTAAGTTGTGTTACAGGACTACATCACTGCAGAGGATCCAGTCAACAGAGTAAGTAACAAAAGTGCGCGGAGGTAACGCCCGACACAGATTACAACACATTTAAACAACACCACCCTATTTCTTTTTGTTATAAATTGGCAGCCCAACTAGTGAGGCTTGAAAAAGACGGAACAAGTCCGGCAACTACCAACATATTAAAATGCCGCAACCAAAGGGAAAAAAGGTGAAGAAGACTGTGGAACCCGAGTTAAGTGTGGAAGACGGAGAGGCAGTACAGGTCGAGGAAACGGAATTAGAACCGCCCACACTAGAAGTGGAAAGACCGGTACAAACAGCAGAGGAATTAGAGGAGCAAACGGGAGAAGAACCCATACAAATGGTAGAACAAACAGAGAAACCCGAACCAGAAAAAATAACAGGGAGTGTTGACGTGAATATACTAATGATGATACTCCACGAAATGAAGGAGGATACTAAAAAAAGTAATGAGCAAATGTTCCAAAAAATGGAAGAAACAAACAAAAATAATAACGAGAATATGTTCCAAAAAATGGAAGAAAATATGAACAAAAGTATAGAATCTTTAAAGGAGGGTATGAACAAAAATATAGAATCCCTGAATAAAAACAGACAGGAAGATAAGGAGGAAATAAAAGGAAGCATAGAGTCCCTGAAAAAAGAAATTAGCATAAAATACGAAATAGTAAACAAAAGGATCGATGATAATAAGATCGATAGTGACAGGAAGGTCGAAAACATGGAGAAACAATTGGAAAGGTTACGGGAGGGAAACAATACACGTTTCGAAAGTATAGAGGAGCAAACAGTAGAGACCAAACAAGATATTATAAATCTCGAAAACAGGGTAAGGCAGAACCAAGACGCCATCATGCAGGAGGTGGGAGAAGTCCAGCACATCGCTAACAGGCTGGACGAACAGATAAAAACTAACAAAAATAGTATTATGGGAATAGACCAGAGAGAGAAAAACCTGCAGGAAAGATTAGAGGCGCTGAGAGACACACCAATACTAAACACTCATACGTGTCATGGTGAGAACAGGGAAGTAATCAACTTCCAGGACTACCGACGAAACCCAATGGATTTTTGGAAAGAATGGAGGAGGTTATTGGGAGAAGTAGAGAAACAAGGTGGGACAGGATAAGAGAGATGCTTGACGAGACGTTTAAAAATACTAAGGATAACTGGTGGATAGCGGTACGACCAGAAATAACGAATTTAGCAGAGTTTAAACGCCAGTTTAAGGAAAAGTACTGGTCAGAGACCGCACAAAACAGGGTAAGAATGGACATTTTCTATGGCAAATACGACGCGTCCTATGGACAGTCCCCGACGTCTTATTTCCTGGGAAAGGTATGTTTAGCACGGAAGTTGATACCGCCGATCCCAGAAGAATGTTTGGTAAGGCAGTTAGCTGGACATTACAGCTATGGGATCAAGGATGCCCAATTATACCAACAGATTAGCAAAATAGCCGATCTGGCCAAATTATTGGAAAATTGCGAATCCACAGGAAGGTTCCAGGATTACCAACCCCCCAATCGTAAGGTAGAGTACAACAACAATAATAACGGACCAAACCGGAATGGAAATAATCTAAACACCAATAATCAGAATAATAATATCCCACCAAATGGCCGAAATGATACCACTCAGGGCCCAATTAACCGCAACTATCCGGGACCAAACAGAGGTAATTACACCGGGAATAACTACGGTAGGAACTTCAACCAGGGAAACGGTTATCGCGGGAATAATTATAGAGGAAGTAATTATGGTCAACGTAATGGTTATCGCAACGGGGGAAACCAAGGAGGAGGCGGTAGGAGAAACCAAAATGAATATAGGCCCCAGGTAAATTATATGATGGCCGATAATCGACGACCATATCCACCCAATTTACCAAGTTACGGGTATATGACTCAACAGGCGCCAGGTAGCCAGGGTGATACGGCGAATAACCGGCAGCAGTTATCAGAGGGTAGGAGTAGCGAACCACCCCGAAACGAAAGTAACAACCAACAAGAGCCAAACGCTAATCAAAATAATAATGAGAATCGGGTAACAGTTCACGAAAATCCAGGGTTTTCATTACAGCATAATCAGGCAAGTAAAGACGAAAAACCCCGAGTATTTTATGTAAACCATGTATTGGCAGAAACTGGCCGAGAACCAGATAATGATCCCCAAAATGAAAGTGAGAGAGAGGAGGAATTCCGCTATGCAGAAAAATTATGGCCCAAACATGTGATGAGATGGTAAGGCCATGAAACCAATCATCCAGAATAAATGTCATAGACCAGGCATTTGAAGGAGTAGAGGTGATAAACATCGAAGGTCGAATATTGAAAAGAGAAGGAATTAAAAAGGAATGAGAATAATAAATAAGGACATAATATAAGGAACACAACCAAAAGGGGTTGAAATAATCAACGTAATTAACCCAAACTGACAAATATAAACCAAAATATTATCAAACATGAAAACAATACCTACGAGGTAACTGACACAATTAGGAACAAGGTAAAAGGTACGTATAACCAGACTTCATTAAAAAAGTACCATGATTAAAAAAAAAAAAAAAAAAAAAAATCACAAGTCGAATACGCAATCAGTGACCAAGTACCATGACCAAAGACCCAAGTCAAATACAGCATCATAGAGAAGGTACCTTGACTAAACATGTCAACGTGAATTTTTTAACTTAGCCATAAGAAGGAGAAATACTGTCATATATTTGATACTAAATGGATATGATAAATGAAAAAAAGGGAAAACAGTGTGTTACATAAGGAGGTAATGATGAATATGAATATAGCTATTAACATTGAATGATTTTAAACGATAATTTTAACCTGCGGAGAACGATATATTAATATAATTGTGAATTAATCAGAAGAGTTTAAGAAAGGGAATTTATGTGTAGGAGCCTATGATCTTTGAATATTGTATTTTTTTTATTATTATTATTATTATTTGTTGCAAAGGTGCAATTATTATTTTCTGAACAGGGATGTGTTGCCTCTGATTTCAGTAGTGATAGACAGGAAGGGACAGAGAATGTATGCCATAGCGAGCCACTCTGACTCCCAACCCTCTATGTAAGTTAGGGAATTGATAGGGAATTATATCAAAGATTAATTATAAACCATCAAGGTAAAAAGGAAAGGAATAGGTGATATGACAAAGAACGAACTAGGATTATTGAGTTGGATTAATATATTAAAGGAGTAGTACAGGAATTTAATTATAAGATAAAAGAATGAAATATAAAGAAGCTAATAATAAAGGGTTATTATAGAGATGATAATTTCATCAAAACCAAAGATATGTTTTTCCAAAATTATCAACTTTAACGGTGAGGCATATGTAACGTCACAGAACGTTCCATAAAAAGAAATCATTTATATAGTAAGTTAGCATAAGAGGAAAGTGAAGTGAACAGTATCGAACCCAAGTAGTCCCAAAAAATTGTGTAATTTTGTATAATAATTATCTCTATCAACTTGAAAAAACGACCAAACTATGACTAAGACAAAACCCCATATATATTATTAAAATGAATAAGAGTGAAAAAACCATAAGACACTATAAGAGAGAGAAATAATGTCAGAATCCACCAGAATAAAGTCAATAATTATTAAGTTTTATAACTATGAATATAGTATTAAAAACTATTTTTTGTGAATAAATGGACATGATCCATCATTATATTATGTGATGTAAATAAAATAAATGTATTAAGTGACTTAAATACATTATTAGAAAGAGTTTAAGTTAAAATAAAGATTGTATATTTGCAATGACAAAAAAATATTAAAGTGTTGGATTTGAGACCATACACCAAGATTTCATGGAAAAATTAATTATTATCAGATTTAAATAAAAACTATATGTAATTGTCAAGCAGACAATAGTGAACAATTTATCTTAAATAAAGGAAGCTGTCAAATGAATAAAAAGCAGCCAAAATAGCCAAAAACAGTGTTAACTAAAAACATGTAATAGGCATCTAATATTGTATAATTTATGAATTTAATGTTGCCAAAATGCAACCAAACTGTATTAGTAAGCTGTAATATGATATAAAGCAACTATACTAATATACCTGACCAACTTTAACATTGTAATAGTCAAGTCAGCAAAATATTTACTTATACCATGTATGGCTGAAGCCAATTATCCAGTACAAAAATAATCATATCTGGCAAAATACTTACATAATACTAACAAAAATAAGATAGAAAGGTACAATACATCAGAATACCTTAATAAGAAATAAACTCAGTTGAAAGTAAAGTCAATTCTAAAAGAATTTAACTAATTAGAGTGAGATTTGTCACACCATAAAAAATGACATCTCAAGACAATCAATGATGCTATGTCATCTTGTGATAAATATAAAATATGTACAAAGTAACCAGGTATCACAAAAGATAGACAAAATAATAAACTCTGTGTGTATAGTGGTGAAATCATACATATATTAAAGAAAAAGACTAATCATTGTATTAGAAAACTGACAAGAACCTAGGCCATGAGCAGAGGCCATATAAAATTGTATTTATTTGTGTTTTATTGATGTTAAAATTTGTTTATTTTGTTGTAGGAGAGTAGTAGTAGTAGATGTCCAGCTTTTGAAGGGAACTTTATAACTCCACAACAATTTTTGTTATAAATATTGAGTTTTTAATGACTGCAACTCAAGGTGAGGGTTGTAAATTGTAATGTTTATTAGACTTAAATTAATTAGTAAGATAGACCAATCATATTTAGTATCGCTAGATTCAGTAAAAAACAGGGAATCTAAATACATTAATGGCATACAAATTGTAAGTACTAATGTGAAACTGTTTGATAAATACCAGTGTAAATTTTGTAATATCCATTGTATGAAGAATAAGAAATTCGTTCTAAAAGCTTCTACGGAAGTGAAAATTGTTCTATGACATTCCATTTCGTTTATTCTCGAACAATCTAGAAAGAATTTTTAAACAAATATACCGGAAGTCGACGAAAACAGTCATCCCGATTTAGTATAAAAGCGAGACCAAATTTGACCCAAAAACACTTGAAGATTGAACTCCAGAACTGATGCATCTCACACAACACTGATCAACGCAGCTAAGGCGAAACCGAGAGGCGAGAAATCGACAAGACACGGCAGGAAGGCTTTTCCCGTACATAGACATAACCGACTGACTTAACCTCAACGAGAGTATACGCCAAAAAATATCGCTGAAATAGAGCAGCGATACGGCAAATTTTAATAGAAAGCACGCAGCCAGAACGTCGACGGCCCAGGAGGGTCCCAACATTTAAATAGAGAACGAATTCTGCTGTGTTCGCATTGACTGACTAACGTGACAAATAATTCCCCCGAACGTAAACAAACTATACACTAGCCTTCCTCAACACTGCAAGAGAATCAGCGCTGCGGTGGCAGATTTCTGAATCAACGCTAAACAGATGATTCGTAGTGGCGGCGTTTGAACGAGATTTTACTGCCAAACGTTTTGACAAAAAGTGCGGAAAAAGTAACGATCGCAAAAATTGACTTTAAATAGATTCAGTGTACACCCGAAGAGGCGAGATCGAGAAACTACCCGAAGGAAGTGTCCAGTGAGAGAATAAACGACCATTGGAACGTGTGTTACCAAAATTAAAGTCATTTGTTACCTGGTTACATTTATCACACAGTTGTACTTTACACGCCACACATACACCTTCAAATCACTTAGTTTTTTTTCTTGTAAGGCATCTAATTGATATGTCTTGGTAGTTCAAAGGAGTCACGTCCTGAGAGTAAAGATTTTTCACATATTAAACTCATGCTTGTCAACTGAGTCAGGATCTGAAATACTAGCCGATACTTGATTGGACATATAAAAAATTGTCAATAATAATAACTTGTAAAATTTTTTTCTCTGCAATTTTATAATTTTTATGAATGATAGTCCTTCAGACGATTTGTTTGTTGTTTTTAAAGAATTATTAAACTTAACTGATTTTTCAAAGCTAAACTGACTTGTTTAAATTTTTTCGTAGATTTAAAAATTTTATCAATCACATTTAATTTTTTCTTGGAACAAACGTTTCCAAGTGGCGCCCACAAAAAGCATAGTTTTAAGTTGTGTTACAGGACTACATCACTGCAGAGGATCCAGTCAACAGAGTAAGTAACAAAAGTGCGCGGAGGTAACGCCCGACACAGATTACAACACATTTAAACAACACCACCCTATTTCTTTTTGTTATACTGTCTATAACCACGCCACGCCTAGATTTTATTTTTATATTGTATTTTTATATGGTATTTTGTATTTTGTGATTATGCATTGCACAATTATTATTCCTGCTTAATTATGGCATACATGTCATTACATATGTGCTCGCAATCAGTCAGCTATCTATAGCTTGTTTTCACACAAAAATATATTGTAAATTCCTGAAACTTCAGGTATAGCATGACTCGTTCAACTTTATGACGCCAAGCTAGATTTACGTCTAAACATGTATAATTTGTGACATTTTATTTGTTCATTGTATGCAATACTCTGTACAGGTCTACTGGCCTCAACTATTTCACGTTAACCATCTACAATTTATCGGGCGATCTTGGGATGAGTTTCCGATCATTCATTATTAAACATTGCCAAATTATGTACTTTCATGTTTTATATCGTTCAATATTATATACATACAATATATTTGGGCAACACATTGCCAGCGCTTACATTTTCAATCATGCATAAAATCACTTTGCACGCCAACCTTGGCCTACTAAACGCTTATCTTTATTCAAGCTTATCGCTAAACAATTAATGCACAACTGTTATCTAAGATTACAACTCAAGGTTCAATGCAGCCTATTGAGATTAACTTTCATTATTAAGAACTCTGTATTTTATATAATAAGTTACTAAAATGTATTAAAAAATCTATTGATTTTTTGCGGGCAGTTATGTACAGTAGCGCGGTAATTTTTGCATTCATAGGTTGGCTAATCTGCGCTTTTAATTTGCTCAATTCATGTCTGTACATCTGGACATTGCGTTACATACGTTCGCTAGCAGCGGTCGCCCTTGCGCTCGCTGCTATCCTGTCACAATCATTTCTTCTTTGTCGCGACAATTAATGTAGGCCTTAGGCCCAAAACTTTATATATGGCCTTCTAGGCTTTCTCACTAAATTAATTCTTCAATGTAACATTTTACGACTTGTATTTACGATGCGCTCATTAGCCAATCTTATATTCAAAATTGACACCTAACCATTTCAATGCTGTAATAATCTGAATAATTTTCAATAAATGTATTAACTACAGTCCACTCTCTCTGCATCATTTCTGCATCCTGGCGAATTAATTACAACAGTAAATCGACAATTCACCAACACTTCATACTTAACACTTTACTTAAGTTATTAATAAAATTAGCGAATTCAAAGAAACGACGCGACGTTTTTAACGGACTGAGAAATTTTTATTACTCTGATTTCAGCTCGTATCAGAGAGTATTTGTTTGTATGTTTTCCTTGTTTTGCAGAGAAATACGTACGTTCTGCGTTATCTTTGTTGACTAATGAATGAAAAAGCTCGCTTGCACTTATTGTTCCCGTTTACAATTGTTACAAAGGTAACGACAACTACAAACGTCGTAATTTGCAAACGATTACGTCGCAGATAGCGGACGTGTGTTGCGTCTCTACTGATTGTAGCGGATTCTCTTATGTAATTAAACACGACATGTTAATCGCCCACCTACAGCGTAAGCTATTGAGTCAGTATATGTCTGTGTGTTTTGATTGAGACGGAATGTGCAATTAGTGTTGCTTGAAACAGCTTTTGTAATCAGGAAATTGTGTATCAGGGTAAATACGATACGCACCACTACATTAGGTGAGTGGTTGTTTTCAATTAAAATAGTAAGTCGGCAAAGATAGACATTATTTCGTTATTATGTTTTACAAATACACACAAATTTTATTTAGCAATGCTTAGGTTTCAAGTACACGACTGATTGATAAGCCTTCTTTGTGAAACAAAGTGGTAACTATCCTGGGGGCATGGGTCAGGTTCATAGAAGGGTTATTGGTATTGCAGGTAGTTACAATGCATTCTGATGTTTTAATGTTTTCCGTCTTACACCAATATATTATATAATACCATTCTAACTTAGACTTATTTTGTTTCCGAACTCTCATCTACTGCTTTGCCTTGAATGAGGACTTTTGGGGTTACCAACGTTAACTAGTCAACGGAAACATATTATTGAATTAATTAACAGTAGTCATGCAATTTGATCTGCTAATTTCGTTTTACATTTTTCCCTGCCTTTAGCTTCATCATTCAGTTTCCCGTATTTCGTCTTTCCCTTAAATCGTCTACCAGTTGAAGTTCTACTTAGCTCCGCTTGTCTTTATCTCGACGCGTGGTGCGGTAGGCTTTTCTTTCTTAACACGTGCAATATTTAGTACACGTGCAGCTCTTTCCTACGTAGTACTGTATTCCGGATTGATTACGCTTCTCATGATCTCTTCATTTCCAACTTTTATTTTAACATTTATTTCATTTTACTATTTAAAATACAATATTACAACAACACACTAGAGTTATGAACCTAAATAGGGGCGCTATGGGAATCACCGTATTGTGGCTTCCTTCATATACGGAAACATAACTACCACCGCTTGCTGCTCCATAAAAGCAAATAAAATTAATTTCTTTTCTCCACAAAAAAAAAGATTAGTAAACACATTTCCATCAAGCTGCACTACAGAAGTACAATGTAATATAGTACATTAGTGTCAAGGATTAAAATATAATATAAAAGAAATAATATAACTTCATAATATTATTCAATTAAAAAGTAATTTTTAAAATTAAATTATTAATTGCTTTCATTGAACTATTTTTAGAATTTCTTTAGTACTTGAAACTGAAAGAAAACATGTCTTCAGAGACTTCAAGCTTCTCAAGACTGATATGTGGCATTAGCAAATTAGGAACCGTGGAGCACTATTACTTTAAAACTGCTGTCGTGCTGTAAATTTGAACCGGGGAACAACAAGAGTATGGCTTTTTGAAAGCTCATAGTCTTTATGTTTAAATTTGTGTTTATTATAATTTAAATAGACAGCAGCCTAGAAACTGTAAACACATACAGATGCTTTTGGGAAGAATTCCATAGTGTTGGAAAAACGGGACAAGAGTGTTCCGAATTACGTTTCTTTGAAATAATTCTAAAGACTACTTTTGTGATGTTGTATCGGGATCAAGAATGAAATACGTTCCTCCGCATCCACTAATTCCATAATTAGTTTAGATCCAACAATAGATTGTGATTAGGAGGTTTTCTAAACACAAACCTTGTAAGAAGATTTGCTTATGACTATGCTTTGCTACTCTACTTTTATGTTTTTCTCCAACAATTTAGTCATAAGACGGAAAGATATTACTTCTATTGTTTTATCTGCGTCTTTTTTTAATTCCATACAGAGCGTTGCTCCATTTGCTCTACTTCCAAAAACCTCAACTGAAATTGCTCGTCAACAAAGACTGTTAGTACTCTTCTCATTGAATGCTGTTTTGACCATGGGAATCTGCGATCTAATTTCCTTTTTGAAATAGGGATCTTTTGTTAGCAGATTACCTAAGTACTTTAGCTTTTCATTGTTTCATATTTACTGATTTCCCACAAAGATTCTGCAGCAATTCTTTCCTCAACATACCTTGTATGTTCCACTTGTGTACGTTGATTTCCATTCCATAAATTCTTTCTGTTTGCACCCGTCTGTCACTTACGACTTGAAGGATTTCCTCTTTTTCCTGCAACAATCTCTTGGCACGAGAATTCTGTTGTCAGAATTATGAATAAAGTTATTCTTAACTAACTAACTGCATACAACTAGAAACAAATTAACACGTGGTAGGAAAGGAGCAAATACGGCTTCTACTTAACAATAGCTCCAATAAACAAAAACGAAACAATAAGAATTCATTTTCAACAATCATCAAGTTCACAATTGAATAATTTATACCAATGTAACAGTTAATACATATCAGCTAACTAACACTGTCAGAATACAAACTGACAATTACAGACGTACACACACAATTATTTACGATTTATAGTGCACTGCTCAAGAAAAACCTAACTTGTTCCGTTTCGCATCCTAAGACTGACTCACCTTTTTCAAAACACGCTTTTATATTTCGCCTGTGTAGTGTAGTGTGTGGCAAAACTGACCTAAGTGCCGCTAGCATAATCGATCAGATTCTGTAAGGAGCGTTAAGAAGATTAGAAAGCAGCGCGAGTATTGCTAAACCCTGCCACTAACACAGCGCGTGCGGAATCAGTGCCGAATTTAAGATTTTTGAGGCCGTAGGCCACGTTTTCTGAACGACCCCTTCCCCGACTGTGACTTTGAAGTGATATATGAACTGCAGAAGTAATTTGAGTCAGATTAATAATATCAAATTAGTATAAAAAAGCGTGCTTTTATTTAGCACACTTTTTCAAAATGTTTGAGCCATGCAAAATAATTGAGCAAATTAATTTATTTTTTAAGTAGTGTAACTTAACTAAGCTTATTCGGAAATTTAACGTAAAATATTTCCTTTCTATTGCCTAGGTATAACACATTAATTTTTTCTTATAATTTTTATAAAATTAAAAAAATAGATCTAGATTTTTATTCTTCGACTAAAGATACAGCAAGCTAATGGTAAACTAATATTCAGTGACTATGTAGTATAATTCGGGAGCAATATAGCAGACGCTGAAAATTCGCATGCGGAGATTCGTTTTCAAGGATACCAAAGTCTTAAAAATAAGCGCACAATATTTAAATAGGAATTGTCTTCTATTATTAGTATTAACAAAAATTGCTCATTTAATTTCAAAAATCATACTTAAATAAATCAAAGTGCATCCTACTTTATAAAAATACTTCTGTTAAAAAATAAATAGCTTGCGGCCCCCTCTGAGCCCGCGGCCTAGTCGGCCTAGTTTATAAATCCAGCACTGGTACAGAACGTCACACAACCACACGTGTTATTAACCTCCTAAGTGTAGGAATATTCTAAGCCATATAGATAATATTAGCGATGATGCTGATGATAATAATGATGATGCAGATGTTAGTTGTGAGGCAATACATGCTAATTTTAATCTCACATCTCAGCTTACCGGATGCCTTCTTCAACACAGTGTCACAGTTTACAAATAGTAATAAATAATCGTCTGTCATGTACACACAGTTACAATAATATGCAAATACGGTCAGTAATGGTAGTACATAACATTTTTGAGCTTGTAATGGTACAACTGTGAACACGGCCCACTTAAACAGGAACACACGCTGCTGCGGCCTCGTGAATCTTTAACGAACACACAAAGCACACCAGCTAACCACCAACCTACAGCAACTCCGTTAATGGTTAACTTCACTGATAACACGAGTATTGCTGTGTCTAATTGAAGTAAATACTCTGCTGTATGTGTGAATAAATTATCACAACCGATAACTACCACCAATTAGAAACATTGTCAATGATATGCTATTTGTTAGTGCCATTACTTCACTTGTGTAGATCGTTCCCGCTGAATAGCTAAGACCAATCGGTCTAATCACCATTTTCCAAGTCATCAGCATTGCCATCACCATCCAGCCCTTTGGGTACTTGTTGTTAGTTATTTGGTGTTTTGCCCTAAGGCAGGTCTTCAAATGGTAAAAGCTCTCAAAGATGTAATATTGCATGCCTGTCTTTTCGTTTCTTCGTAACACGCTCTGATTTTAATGCTAACCATTAACTAAATTCTTCTACGCCCTCTTATTTTTTCTCCTTCTATGACACCCTCCATGGCAGTTGTAAGCAAGCAGTCTCTTCCTAAGCTATGACCTAACCAATTTCTTTTCCTTTTTTTCTATTACCTTTAGGATTCTTTTCTCTTCTCCTATTCTTCATGAAACTTCATCATTCCTTACTTTATCAACCCACCTTACTTTTTCCATTGCTTGCCAAACCCACATCTCAAATGCTTCTAATCTTTTCTCATCCTCCTTCCTCAGTATCCATGTCTCTGTACTTTATAAAACAACCCTCCACACTTAACATTTGGCCAACTTTTTCCTTAAATTCTTATTAATTTTGCCACACAGCAGTCTTTCCTTCAAATTAAATGCCTCTTTCGCTATAGCAGTTTTTGCACTAATTTTACGAATGGAGGACATATCTTCATTTATGAAGCTTGGATCCTTGTAGTGAATCTCTTTTCTACGTCTGCAGCACCAGCACCGTGACTGAATCTGGGAACTATAGATAAGAAGAAGAATCAATTGATTTGACACGTCGTGCTACAGACGCATGATAAAAATCAGGTGGACTGATAAGACAAGAAACATAAACGTGCTAGAGAGGGTTGTAGAATTATGTTTGTATAAACAATTTTAAATAGTTAAATTTCATTAAAAATTTAATGAATTTGGAAACGATCTGAAAGTATTAATAAAAGTGGGGAATGAACCAGGGGAAGGCTACGATTTCACACATGGAAAAGACGTGAAGAATAGAGAACTGTTAAAACACAATGTTCAGACTGATTGTTAAGAAATTATTGTTTACCTATTGAATCCTTCAATGGGTAACGACAGTGAATAACTATTGAATACAGACTGTGATACGTGATTCTTAACAAAACAGAATTATTGAATGACATATTATTATAGTGTATTGATTCAGTGTTCTGAAACTCGATAAATACTTCACTATTTACCAACTATTAAGATAAAAAATTTATTTTAAACATGACCTTTATAACGTATTTGTGTAAATTTAATAGATAAAAATCACATTGGAACAGGAAACTGAAAGTGCTAAACAATACAAGGAAACAAACTCCCGCGGTTGTAGAATGCCTTAGTACTTTGAACAAAATACATTTACTATTAGATAAACCTTAATATTAGTCAATGTTTTATTATCACAAAAAATTACAAATAGCCAAATTATATGATTAATTTTTATAGTAAATAACAAATGTACATCAGAAATCATACACCAAATGCTATAAAGTTTCTATCACTGCAGTGGCATTTGTTTGATATATGTTTATGTGTGTTTGCATATTATGTATATGTTTATATATGTTTCAATCACTGCAGACATAACACTTATATATGTTTGCATAGATATTCATATAATACTATACATATATAGTTAACTTTTAACAAACATATAAAACTGTAATTGACCATATGTACAATTTTTTATAAATGTACTTTACAAAATTTTAAAGCCGTCCAAAATTTACAAACGACGCTGATATATATTAATTTTGTCAGATATGTCGTATTCAGGAACGGAATTTTTTCCATTGAATAAAATTCAACATAACTTGATGCCGCAGAAACATCTTTGAAATTTCATAAAGGTAATTTTGACTTCCGTATTTAGCCCTTAAAAATAATTTTCATACATTTGATATAAATAAATATACCATACGGTGAAGGATGCAATATAATTTTAAAAGAGTGTTACTAGGTGTCACATTTTAAACTGTGTGTTTGTTCTTTTGTGTGAATAATCCAGGGGAGATACACGCTTTCGGTGTTACTGGTATGGGGATTTGTGTTTGATTCCTTGGCAGCTGAGAAAGCGAAATGACACAGAAGGCTGTCAGCAGTTGGGTTTTTTTTTACTTTGTTTTAATGCTATTGAAAAGAAAAGTTACAGTATGCATACGGTTTCTTTGACAAGAACGTAGTCGGCGGCAAGATAATATGCTTTACTTAAAAGACCTTTTCAATAATATTTTGTTCAATTCTTCTAAATTACTTTTAATTAAAATAAGTCTTTCCTTGTCAATGTGTGTGTGTGTGTGTGTGTGTGTGTGTGTGTGTGTGTGTGTGTGTGTGTGTGTGTGTGTGTGTGTGTGTGTGTGTGTGTGTGTGTGTGTGTTACATAAAGAATAATAATGACTATTACAGATATAATATTATTCTTATAATGATAATAATAATTTTAATTTATTGTTGTATTGGAGTCTTAGTGGTCTCAAATATTTCTATTAGTAATTTTATACAAGCCACTATGTAGTCTTCGGTATTGACGAGCGCTTTCGGCAGTCAAGCCATCAAGATAGGTTGGTAAATGACCTGAAGATGGGTTGACTGCCGAAAGCGCTCGTCAATACCAAAGACCATAGTGGTTTGTATAAAATTACTAGTAGAAATAATTTTAGTGTTATTTAAGTAATATCATTCATTATATGTTCAATAATAATTTCAGTATTGATCATTCAGGTTCTCTTTGGGACAACAAATTTTAAACTTTGAAAACGAAGGGTCGACATGCCGGCAACAATGTTTTGAAATTAAGATCAATTTTCAGCCGAACCTTACAAAATCTTTTAGTATTCAACAATTTATGGTTAGCCACTAAAGTAAGGATAAGTTTGAAGGTGAACCTAGTTATGTGCCTCTATGTTTTTTCGTGACCAGATGTTATCGAAAAGTACACTGTTTCTCAAGCCATTTATTCCTCACTGTGAGTTTAGTGAATTTTGTGCACGGTCTAAAACATGTAATATTACAAATTGATACGTTTTGGCAGCGAAAAATAATACATTACAGTACTGTGAATTCAAAATTATTTGTTTCAATAATTTTACTATTTCATGTTTTTCAAATCTTATATTTTTTTCATGGTTCTAATGTTTTTAATGTAGTACTATATTTCATATTAAATAGTATTTACTATTTTAATATACTAAAATAGCTAAAGTTACAATTGTATACAGTACAATTGCTAAATTGTTGTAACGTCCCTAATAGAGAGGAGATACCAGAACACATGTATAAATATAAAAAAATAAGATTGTTTAATTATTCATTTTATTTCTTTGAAATATATCTAGTGGCTGCCACTACTCTGCAACATTATATTTATAAATTTTACCAAAACGCCAATATATTAATTCAAATTGTTTTAGTGATTAGTATGTTATAATATTTATATTATAAAAATTAGTAGATAATTGTGCTATTTGTAATTCCATATTAATTGAACGCTTAATTAAAATGAGATTTCTTTAATAGTGAGCATACTTTGTCCAAGATAGTAAGAACTTTTCAAATCCCGGGAACTCACTAGTTTATTTTGTTTAGAACAATCAATTTTCTGTTTCACTATTTATTCACGTTTCGTTAGTATCAACATATCCGAATAGTGTTAACTGAACTGTAAAATAAAATTAAAAAATGATTCAAACTTTCTGATAATTTACCTTTTACAATTAACTCTGCTTTAACCATAAATAATTTTGCCAATTTCTGCTACAGGTTTCTAAATCTCTTAAATATCTGACTACAGAAATTAACAAAACACCTTTTAATAAATGAAATTCTGGTCATTATCCTACAAAATGTTACGGTTTGAAATAAAATTGGTTTCTTCTTTCTACTAGATGAGACAATAAATTTGGTTTTTAATTTTCTAAAAAGCCACTTCGCGATGGATACAAAAGTAAATAAAATTTGTAGCAGCGTTGTTAGTAAATGTCACACGGTAAACTGTGCGTGTTTTATTTTTTTTCTGTATGTGAACAATGTAGAGTCGACGTGTGCTGCCAGGGTTAATGGTTTTTGTTTCGCTTGGCAGCTGAGAGCGGTCCGGAAAGCTGAATATCAAACAAGAAAACTGTAGCTTCCTGTGGACGACAACATACCACTATGTTGGCAGAAAGAAAACTGTGTACTTTACAACGTAAACATTTATCATGTTAGTGTCAGTGCCGGCCCTGCTTAGGTTGCACGGTTGTAAAACCCCCATTAAATTCTGAATTGTATTTTTAGTTATAGAATAATGAATAAAACAATAACTAATAATAGTGCGTTTAACCTAAATCATCGTAATTAGTCATTTGCCGATTGAAAAGCGCAAAGGAATACTAAAAACCGTACACGCTCTTGCCGCGGTCTATGCAGTAACTCTGACGCGCTTTGTTTATGGGGAAATACAATGGAGCAGTGCTCTAGCTGGCTAGACCCGGGTGTTCCTATTACAAAGATATAGGCTCGCTTGGTGTGATTAGGGACTGCAAACCCCGCTTGTTCGCCACGACGCCACCAGTCTGTTTGTTGGTGAGTTCGAATTTTTTTGTAAAGTTCGTTTTTAGTGCCAGTCCAATTCATCGTTAAATGTAATAATATCACATATAAACAATAAGGTGTCATAATGTAAAATATTTATTTTATTTAACTGGTAGAACGCAATGAATTCTGTCGAAAACTTAACGAAAACACCGTTCATTTTATGTCAGATTGAGAAAAAAATTTTAATTAAGAGTAGGTAGGCCTACACAAAACCTTGCAAATTTTAATCGAAGTATAAAATTAGGTAACAGAATATTTAATCGTAAATTTAAAAAAATTTACATTAAATATTCGTGGCTATGCGGGTGTGACACTAAAATTGCCGTAATTTCCTTTCCTTGTGTTTTTTTTTGGGGGGAGGGGAGGAGACTTGGACATTTTCTATTCCGAGAATAAAATAATTTAATTCCATCCAACCCAACTGCAACCTCCAAATTTTTCAACCACCAGCCGTCACTGGTTAGTGTGTATACGAGCGCACGCGCACAAAAGCAAGATTGAAGACTGTGATAAATGTAGCGTCAAATAAGTAATACGCTCTTACCAAACACCAGCTTCAACTACATAATCTGATGAGGTATGTTTCGTTATTACACTAAAACAGAGAGATCGGAAGAGATATGTCGGTAGACCGAGGAGGACCGAGGGTTCCGAAACAGGTCTAAGTCCTAGTCCGAGGACTTTTGATGATGATGATGACTAAAGAATTAGTGTTGCTCTCGAGTCTAAAGATTTTCTCACGAAGCGCTCTAGGTTTGAATTCATCTTAGAGTAGGTTGATTTCCACCCCGCCAAGTTATACTGGATTCCATGGACTCTAGAGCGTACCTATCGTTATTAGCTGCTAACGGTTTATGATTAGTAATGGCAACATTGCCCTTTCTGCATACCTACAGGATCAGTAATGTAATTTTACAACAAAAACAAAAACTGTATTAGAAGAATTAAAGTGTACCTTTTTATTTAAGTAACGTATGACCACATAATATCAACAAGTAAAATCAACATTTGCTCCGTGGTTATAGTCGGGTGAGACTATCTAGCTGACTTTTGTTTAAGATAACCCCATAGGTAGTCTTAAATAACTTATAGTCCTGATTAACTGTGTAGGACGATGGTCAACATCTGTATTGTAGAGGTGTGAAAGTTAGGCGTCAGATAAGGAAAAAAAAAACGATTAATTAAGGCTCCCGTATGTCTCTTTGCCGGAAACTGAAAATGTTACCGTATTTGTGGATTCAAAGATCAAATATGTAACTTTACTGTCAACTATAGAATTGAACAATTGTGTATCACTGAATACACATTTACGCCAGCTGATTTGCGGTCACAGAATATAATTCATTGTTAACATGTGTGTTCTCTGTGTGTAGTCAACTATCTGGCTTATTCAAACGCAGCCAAATATAATTATTGGTTTAGGTATGTACGGTTAAACAATGCGGTTACAGCGCGGCATTCCAAGGAATTAGCATGTCCTGTGGACTAACCGTGTTTGCGCGCGAAACTAACCGCAGTAACTGTGCCGCAATTCTGCTAAGCCGACAATGTCCTATTTCCACGGCCTATTATTGTGGCAACATTTCTGCGCCCCTGCTATACGTTCGTCACAATTTTTGTTGCTGTGTAAAATATTCATTCTTCCTATTTACTCTTTATTCCATGCTTCCTAAAATAATAATCTGTTAAGCGAAACAACGACACAAAATTAATTGAATTTCTGTTTTATAAAACGTGTTTACTCGGTTATTCTTAAAAGTAATCCAGTGATTAAAAAACAACAGAGAAAGCTGAAGCTTCCCTTCCAGATTTCATGGGTTACCATTTTGTCGTACTACTAATCAGCACTGTTGAGTAAAACTAAACACAAACAAATGTACGTAATAATGTGTACATAACTACAGCTGATTTCTACTAAGAGTTATAAAACTCAAACTTTTTAAATTGTGAACACACTTTTAATTTTAAATATCTATTCAACAGATCTACAATACACTTAAAATTACAAAAAAATATTTTTGTTCATTAATGAATATTAGTTATGAATAATAATTGCTAATAGGTAATATATTTTATTCATCATCGTCTCCACTTCACGTTAAAGCTTTGTTGCCAATTACGGTTCATATCTTTTTTCTCGGTACTACCTATGTGTCTTCTTCCTTTTGGGTTATGGCCAAAGGGACTAGGAGATTTGCAAAACTCGGCGTAGCAAGAACATTCCGAAAAACGCCAACTGTTGTTAACAGCTCTGCCGCCACCGAATCCTACTCCTACATCCACGAAGACATGAGTCACCCTTGACCTCTGGACAATGCGTAGCGTACGATGGGAATGCATCAGGTAGCAGGCATGAAAGCTTCTAGTGTAAAACCAGAAGACATTAGATAATGGAGACATCCCAAAAGAAAAACACGCAGGACAACAGGCCTAAAACTGGTAGCCGCAGTACAAAATTGCCCAAACAGTTACAAAGTTCTTTTCTGCACAAAGAGTGCACAAAGAGGAATATGTCACCCGCTCAGTTTTCATAGAAGCATTTAACATTGGATGGACACACGATTGGCGACCATGGCTATGATAAAGGAAAAGAAAAATTCGATAGCAACACAAAATACTTTTTAATATTTAGGTTGATTGTGCATGAGTGTGTCTCACTTCTTATATATTGTCATCATTTGGTAGTATACTGTCAAACAGTTATAACATCTAAGAGTCTGTACGAGCTGTCAAAACATTAATATAAAGTACAATTAAATATTTAAAAAAATGTTCTAATATACAAAAATATTATTTGTCATTATCAATTATTATACAAATAAATAGATTTTAAACGATATGCGGTAAAATACACACAATACTTGGAAATAAGACAAGGAAAAACAACAAGGTAAAATTATATAAAGTAATGGTGACACCTGTTTTGAATTTATAGAAGTGAAACTTGGACGATGACGAGAAGTTTTAACACATTGTTAGAAGTTTTAACACATTGTTAAAATTTGATCGTCATCTTCACAATACGTCATAGGTAAGGTGATGCCTGTTCCATCTTCAAAGATCCTCCAGCCAATTCTTCCTGGGTCTATCCACACACTTTTGTCCAATAAGTTTGTATTTCCAGACTTGTTTGGCCAGTCTGAAATCTGACACTCTTTCTAAGTTTATATCTGACATCCTTTCCACCGCTGTTTATATTCTTCTAATTTTTAATTCAAGTTAGAAGCTAGTACCTTAAAAACTCATTCTTACGGCTTCATTTTTTATAGGGTCAAGTTTAGTACAACTTTTAACAACTCTTAAGATCGCCATTTCCAAGGCCTGCATTTTACTGTCTTCTTTCTTTGTTATTGTCCAAAATCCACAGACATTGGCTGGTTCAGGGACTGCCATTATTTTGTAGAAATGTAATTATGTTTTTCGATGTACCTTGTTTCTAAAACTACTGCTGATTGTGTCTCAGATCATTTGGAACTTACCTAACTTTACTTCAATGTCATAATTCCTATCACAGCAAATGAAAATGAAATGACATTTTTCTATGACAATGAAAATAAAATCATGACAATCATTTCCCAAACAATGCAAATATCTCACCTGTTCTAGAGTTCGATCATTAGTCGTTATTTGATTATAATAATTAAAATTTGACAAGAAAGAAATCGTTGATTAAAAGTACAATAATAGAGCTTCAGACAAAGGAATTAAAAGCACGTAGCAAAAATCAATGTCAAAGGCAAGAGTCACATTATAAATTATGAATCTGAGTAATCAGTTAAAGGCATATATTGCTGAATTAAGGAAACTAATTAGTCACTACGGTCAGTAAGACAGAAAATTTTTCTAAAAATGTAATGAGTCTGCATAAAAGTATTTACGAATACAATGTCTATAAAAAAGACTATACTCTATATATTAATCCACGTGGGATCCCATGCATTTAGAAAAACGTTGCCTCGTTACTTCAAGAAATGCTGTGTGTGTGTCCAACTGTCAATCCTTTTAGTTAATCTGTCACAACGTTTTTCATTTTGTTTCCATTTAAAAAACACCAGGCCACTATATAACTTATATATAGATCAAAGACATTAAAACTGACGTAAAAACAAACAGATTGGCTTAGTGACATTGACATAGTTTTGTTGGTTACGTCTTTATTTATGGCTAATGACCGGGAACGCATTAATCTATTGTTAACCGTTAGTTCATAAATTTCGTATAAAGGATTTTTAGTACTTACAAGTACACCTCTAAGTATTCCAGTCGGTGATTTTCTTAGTTTTTCATCCGAGATGCATTTCGGAACAGTTGTGTTACATCTTCAATCGGAATGAAATGCATCTCGGATGAAAAACTAAGAAAATCACCGACTGGAATACCTAGAGGCGTACTTGTAAGTACTAAAAATCCTTTATACATTATTAAAGGTATTCTTTGACGGTTTCATAAAAATTATAAATTTTGTTACGTGACAATGCAATAATAATATTTTGTGCTTTGTATTAAAAGGTATTGTTGTCATAAATCATATAATGGTGTTGGCACTGCGGAATTAGTGTGACTGTATGTTGGCGCGTGATTTAGCAACGATAATTATTCTGATTGATGAAACACTAGAGGAACGTGACTATGGTCACCAGTTGCTAACAATGAAGTAATGTTCATTGTCACATCATCGTTCATAACGTGTAAATCGACACGTTACAGATCCTTTATTGTTCACTACGTTGTTGTTACAGATCCAACATGATTTGCGCGATATATTTATTCCTTAATGTCAGGCTAAACATTAGCCACCTTTACATTTCAACACCATTTATTGGAAACTAAACTAAACTTTTTTCCTGTAGCTGGAAACTAGCGTTTTCATTCTTTTCAGGCGCTCCGCTTCTAATCTATTTGGTTTAGAGTAAGTATCTCAAGCTCTTTCTTATTGACGCTTTCACTGTCAATATGTTTTATTCAATTTTTTGATTTTATTGAAATTAAAGTTTTGGGTTCTTAAATCTTTCTGTATTTAATTGTAACTCACGTTTAGCTACCACCTATGACTATAGATACATTGAGTGTTGTATGAAATTTTAATATAGTCTGTTTTTTAAGTCGTGTCACGTTGCTACTGTTTGATAATATCGCGATGGTAGAGACCATAATTAAAAGTCATTAGATTGCCATGTAGAACCACTTTTCTACATGCCATTAGAATTGCCAATGATTCACTTTCAGTAGAACCGTAGGTTTTCCTCCTGTGGTTGACACTTTCAATTTCACAAGATTCTGTGTTTTATTGAAATGCATTATGTTATAGGAAACACGAATCATACAAAAAGGAATTAAAAACTTCTTCGTAAACAGATGACGGAGGTATATCAAATGAGTTGGAACGCACGACTTGCTGAAGATTGGAAATATAGACTTCTACGACAGTTGAGACATTACTGACCAAAATGTGAAAGAGATTTGAGGACACTTTGTAGAGGAATGCTCTACGGAGGAATACAGGTCACGTAATTCTTGCCGAAAGAAAATAAACATAAGAAAGAGAGGAAGAAGAAGAAGAAGAAGAAGAAGAAGAAGAAGAAGAAGAAGAAGAAGAAGAAGAAGAAGAAGAAGAAGAAGAAGAAGAAGAAGAAGAAGAAGAAGAAGAAGAAGAAGAAGAAGAAGACCACCTTTGTTTCGTTATTCAACCCGCGTGTTCCTACCATGCCAATCTCATAGTTTCGATGTTCTCTGTGATGTAAGCGCTTAATTCTGTTCTTTTGTTCTTATTCCGTCCATTATGATTTTGCTTAACCTCGTTTTCTACTACTCAGTTTCATTGATAATCTCTTTCTATTGCCTTAGGGTGTTTTTATCCGTTTTATCTGTCACTTCTCACAAAACTGTCCTCTATACAGCGACACCAGCGGCTCATCGTAAGGCCATCAGTTTAAGAACTGGTTGGCTACGACTCTAAATTTATTTCTATCAAGTGATAAATTTGTCACCTCCTCGAAACTCCGCCTATGGTTGTCTTGTTTTACATGCGTCGTGTACTCTAAAAGTGGTCTATATCAAACTTCTGCCGCCTACGGAGCCTTTCTTTCTATTTGAATATATTGTTACGTAATGCGGAAAAAATGTTACGTAATACGGAACGTTCTACAAGTTTCTCGAATGTTCCAGCTGTAATGTGTGTGTGCGTACAAAATGCTGCTATTTTTCGGTGAAATACAATTACGCGTTAACTATCGGGTCTATACCAGACCATACCGGTCCGCGCGTGTTGGGCTCAAGGCCGCATTCAATTACGTTCTAGTGTTTTCTAGTAGACGCCTATCAACGAATATTCTGGAACCTCAGCGGGATATAAATACAAGTACTCAGCGACGCTCAGTCAGTTATTTGTCGGGCGATTAGACAGTACACAGTGCGTTTAAGTGGCGACTTACACATTGCGGTTTGAAGTATTGTGGTGACGTTTTGTGTGTTTTATAAATGTGCGGTACTCTATTAGTGGACATTATTATTGCGCGTGAACAATTTTTATTTGATTTCTTGTAAGAGTCTGTCTTGTTAATTACAAACTGTGTGTAATTGTGATAATTAAAGCTGGTGATTAGTGACTTAATTGGTGTCTTGTATATTTATTTCCACTGTACTGTACGACGATCAGTTAGACCGTCGTAACATATGTTCAATCGTTTGGTCTCCTCTAAGTTGCATCTCTCTTCTAAGTCTTCAAGCTTTTTTGGCCTTCTATAAAATTTCGTCATTTCGACAAACTCACGGGATTTTTATAATTCTACAATAGCATCACAGTTAAAAGGCTTCCAGTGTCTGCAGTTCATATGGTCCAGGTTTCACAACAGTATAATGACGCATTACACAGATACGTTTGGTTATGTTTCCCGGGCATTAGGCATCTCTTTGCTAGAAGACAGAAGACTTTTTACAGTGAAAACTCGTCTTAGTCCCTTTACTATCGACAAACGTTTGTATATTACGTACTGAATTAATGTATCTGTCGTACATTAATTAATCTAGTATATAATAATTCCATATCTGAAAGTGGTGAATTCCATATGGAATTATTATGCAGGTTCGACAGTGGTTAGTTTCGTGACTATTGTGGAAAATATACTTCATTTTCGTTGTCTGCGTGTTCATTACCATTATTAGTCTCCATTGTCCACAACTAGATTTTTCTAGCCCACGACATTTTAATCGCATTCAGTTCCTTCATCTCATACTATCATCAGTTGACACAGGATAGGTTGTCGGGTTCATTTTTCACTTCTTACACTTTGTAACGTGTAACAAACTTGGCTCACGATCAGGGGAACAGCGGACTGAATAGTTTATTTGATGGTCAGAGAAATCAATGTTCCAAATTTTTGTTACATTAATATAAAACAAATACTGTCTTACGACGGCACCACTCTTAATGATTGTATTATCTAATACTCACTACACATGACAAATTCTCAAATTTGTATTCAATCTTCCTTGGTGTGTGACTTTTGAAAATTTCTAATTTCTTTCAGTAATTATATGTTGTATAGTATCATAATCATCATCATCTTTATATTCAAGGATTAAACTAAGGATGCTTAGTTCCGGTCTCAATCAGGGAAAGATTCAAACTCGTAACTCCAGCGCATCCCTCCGTCCCCTCAGCTTATAGTTCCATAGTCAACCATTCGGCAAAGATTTTGCCACCAATTTAACCGATACTGAGCAATCCTGTCGAGTATACGCGGAACATTCAGTTCTTGCCGTATGTCTGTGTTTCTTCTATGATCATGGAGAGTACCCCTGGCACTACCTGAGATATCTCATTTCAGCCTCTTGGATGCGACTGGCCTGGCCTTTCGTTAAAGTCTAATTCTCAGACCTATAAAAAAGTGTGGGTAGGTATATCACCTTACAGAATTTTAATCGTGTTTCTTTAGTTGCTGACTTAAGAGTTTACCTAGTGGTCCCTCACATAAGGTTGGACTTATGCAACTCATTCACCACGTCGTTGCTTGTATTATAAGACAGTTTTACACTATATTTTTTTTTTATTATAATGCAGTTTTACAATCTACTCATTTCTCAGAGTAATAAGTAAAAGTGATGTATAAGTCGTCACTTGAGGTGGGACCCATCCAGCGATGATTACCACGTTCACCGGGTCAGGTCATCTGGCCACTCTCTCTTCAGCCTTCTTACATCCAGTGATGGATTGAGGAGGTCGTTGATCAGGTTATTACTGTGTCCTAGGTTGCGGTTCCTGTACTTAGTGGCGTGCATCTTGATGGCATCAGAAATGTATGGAATGTTGAGGTCTTTGTGAAGAGTATAATTAGAGATGAACCAGGGAGCATTCGTTATGCAACGCAAGATTTTTGACTGAACTGTCTGCAGAATCTTTGTGTTGGAAGGTTTAGAGCAGCCCCACAATTCTACACCGTAAGTTCAGATTGGTCTGAGCACAGCTTTATATATGATGACTTTATTTGCGAGAGATAGTGAGATTTTCTACCTATGAGCCAGTACATTTGCCTAGCTTTTAAGTTGAGTTGTTGTTTCTTAGCCTGAATGTGGGCTTTCCATGTTATATTTGTCGTCCAAATGCAGCTCCAGGTATTTAACTTCTGATTTTATAGGTATGGGGGCATCGTTTGTGGTGACTTGTGGACAAGAGCTACGTTTCATGGTGAAGGTTATTTGAATGGATTTTGCAGAATTAACTCGGATCCTCCACCGCTGGAAAAAATATTGCAGGAGGTAAAGATGGCTTTGCAGTTTCTCAGAGGCTCGTTCCGGGTTGGGATCTACTGCGAGGATAGCGGTATCATCAGCGAAGTTGGCGGTGGTAGTGTAGTCTGTCACAGGTAGGTCGGCAGTAAATATAATATATAAGTATGGCCCCAAAACGCTACCTTGAGGCACTCCCGACTTTATAGGAGAGATTACTGACACAGTGTCTTCGATTTTGATTTGGAAGTGTCTATCTTGCACATATGATTTCAACAGTAAATATAGTTGATCAGGAAGTTGCTTCTTCAGCTTGTACAGAAGGCCCTCATGCCAGATTTTATCAAAAGCCTGCTGAATATCCAGGAAGACAGCTGCGCACATCGTCTTCTTTTCCAGGCTACCACTAATTTTGTTCACTATTCTGTGGCATTGCTGCACTGTAGAATGTTTTTCTCTGAACCCAAATTGGTGTTCAGGGATCAAGTACCTAAAGGGCACTATTTGTTTTAGTCTGGTCAGGAGAAGTCGTTCAAATATTTTTGACAAGTGTGGAAGAAGGCTTATTGGCCTGTAAGATTTAGAGTCAGTAGGGAGTTTGCCAGATAATGCGACCATGATAATTTGGGCAAATTTTCATTGGATTGGAAAGTAGCACAGTTGAGCATACTGTTGTAAATAGTTGTAAGTAGTACTAACGCTTTTTTGGGAAGATGTTTCAGAACTTCTCCAACTATTAAATCGTACCCGGGGGCTTTATGTGTCTTGGAATGTTTCATCTCCCTGAGAACTTCAGAGAAGGCAAACGATTTGATTGGAGGAGATAATTGGCAGGGTGCATCAAGGTAAGTTAGAATTTCTGAGTCATCAATTGCTGATGAGGTTGGGGTGAAAACCTGGGAAAGGTGATCTGCGAACACATTCACCTTATCTTCATTTGCTCGAGCCCAACTGCCGTCAGGTTTACGAATGGGGGATACTGGGATTACCGGGCGTTTGATTTTTTTTGTCGCCTTCCATATTGAATGATCATGGGGTGTTAAACATGTTACGTAGTGTTCAAACGATGCGTTTCGGGCCTCTTGCATAGCTGCGCGAATTCTATGGGTGAGCCTATTGAGAATTGTTTTATACTGGGGGTTTCTCGTTCGTTGCCACTTACCTCGAGCTTGTCGTTTTTCTTGAATAAGTTGATGTGCAGAGGTATATTATGATAATCAGGTAAAACTTTTCTTCTTTCTGGTGTAACTTGCCATGCAGCATCCTGTAGTAGTTTAGTAAAGTATTGAACGGCTTCTTCAATGTCTCTGGAATCCGTAATGCGAAAGTTAGAGTTGATATTCTCATTGATAATGTGTTCAAATAAATCCCAGTTAGTCTGCTTAGTGCATAAAACAGGTGGAGGTTCCCTCCAGATTACATTAGTGCTTAATGTAATTATAATGGTGCTATGATCAGAGCTTAAGTCGAGATTTGGTTCGATTTTGGTAGTTGACCGATTCGATTTTACACTATATTGACCAAAGTTACCTGTGCAAGCGTATCAATTTATTTTTCGTCAGTGTATGTAAAAACTTAAACATGATAATAGAAAATAAAGAAATTCATCTGCAGAAGCAATTTGTTTGTCGACACTATATTATTTAATTTTATACTGAAATATAAAGTAAGTAAGTTTTAGCTAAAATGAACAGATTTGTTTATTTAAAAAGCGTAGTGTTCTTGTAAATTAACGGGGACTGGCAGAGAGTTCATGGGAAACGTACAAGGCCAGAAGAAGGAAAGGATTAAAGTGCGGCTGGAACAGTGTGTGGTTTTTCTCTCGAGAGGCGGAACTGAGACTACAAATGTAGGTCGGCTACCATTAACGGAACTGCTTCAGTCATGACCTGTATAACCTGCGGTTGCCAGCAATGAAAGGGCAAAGGTTACGTTCAACGGAAGTGGACGACGAGCTGGAAAACGTATCCGTTGAAATTTGCACTTATGAAGGGTCATAGACGGATACACTCATACGCCAGCAAGTGCCGGAATGAACACAAACACACACACAGGATTTATTCTCTTCAAATATAAACAGATGTTTGTCGAATTCTCTTATGTCTAAATCGCCGCTTGCAACTAATTTATTGGCAGTTCTGTGTATGTGTTTTGTATGTTATAATTATGTCACGTATATGTACAACTATAAACAAACCCTGTTTTCTATTATATCTATTATACGATATTGAATAACTATAATAAATTTAATACAAATCTTTTTAAAAGATATATAAACACGTGGTACGTTTCGCAGTTGTTATTTAACTTTGACAGCTGTTTCAGCTTCTCAAGCTATTGTCAAAGAGATCAGTGAACAACTAAACAGAGGATATTAAGGTGGTGAACATCTATTTAGGGCGTGTATCCGACATGTGGTGGTTGTGAAGATGGATGGGGGGTTTGTACGAGCTAAGGGAATGTCAAGTGTCTGTAAAAACTAAATATGATCTGAATGCAAAATATAAAAATAATTAAACTAAACTAAATAACAGCTTTTAATAAAGTTAATTAATTTTGGTTGCTTAGTTAATTTTTTTATTTTGCATTTAGATTATATTTTGTTTTTACACACTTGATCTTCCCTTAGCTCTTACGGCTCCACGTCCATGTTCACACCCCACACATGTCCGGATGCACGCCCTAAACAGAAGTTCACCACCCTAATATCATCTGTTTAGTTGTTCACTGATCTCCTTGACAGTAGATTGAGAAGCTGAAACAGCTGTCAGAGTTAAATGAAAACTGTGAAACGTACCGAGTGTTTATATATTTTCTAAAAACCTTTTTTTTATATGTTTCACCTAGTGCCAAACGAGTCATCAATTAATATAATTAATTTCGTGTAATACATAATTAATACACTCACAAACTCACTTACAGGTGAAATGCAAACACACACATACTCTCATACACAATTTACATTTACACTTACAATTACCATGAACTGCATTGGTCAGTCACGAATTAGATAAATCAAAATAATATACTTACAATTTTCTCAAGCCGCGAGTAATGTTTTTTATATGTACAATTCTCGCTATCAACAGATAAACACTATGAAGCAGTGAAAAGTCATTTATTGCACTTTTTTGTATTATTATTCTTTATTTGACATGTGTTTTAAATCCACGTACAAATGAAGAGGTTGTAAGTAGTATATTATTGCAGTAATTATTTTTTAAGTCGACATTCAATTATACTTTGAATACCATTTCTCGTTTTTTCTTCTCTTCAATACGCTTTTATTTTTTGTTTCCAGTCTTTTGTTCTAAAAAATCACCTCTCCTCTCTTCTTTTACAGCTAGAATTCCTCTACTATTTTTCTGTACTTATTTTTGTTCTTAATTGTTATTTTGCCTGTGTTTGGGATCTGTTCTAAACCTTACTATACTTATTCGTGGTATCCAAGTTTTGTTTCCAACCTTATATCATATTCAAATATCTATTTTGTTATTCTTTTATTACGTACCTTAAATATATAGCCATAAAATTAAATTCTTTCTTTTACTTTTTTATGAAAAGTTAAGTTACAGAAGTCTTCAGTTAATAAATTAATAATTAAAGTTGATTATTGTATACACAAAACAAAGTTTTATAGCATTACAGTGGCCTGCAGTTGTCCTGCAAATGCATTATACAGAATATTAAAGTTCTCAAATATTTTTGATTTTCTTATTTCGCTACTAAAGTTAACCAGATTTAAACTTAGCACTATATTAGAGTTAAAACTCCCCTTACTCTGATAGGCGTCATGGACATTTTGTGTTAAATTTTGATCTTATGTTGGGGGTTATTGTGCCCAAAGATTTGAAAAATTCCATTCCTAAAAGTATTTAGATTTTATAAAAGTTATCTTCAATTCGATATTTTAAATATATTTAAAATTTTCCATACTTTTGGGAACTTGTTCAGAGTTAGTCTCTAAAAAGATTGCAATTTTCAAAACTTCATTCTATAGTCAGATCTCGGTCAAAACGCCCTTTAGTTTTATACCCGATATTAATTTTTTTTTAAAGCCATCCACTTTTTATTAATTTTTTATTGTTAGGAGAGTTAATTTTAAAACTATAAGGTATTGTGGAGTAAAATTATAAATACTTGAGCTAACTTTTACGAAAGTCAATCATTTATCACACTAGTAAACTAGACTAGACCATCCTCATGCACCCAATGGGCTAATATCTTCCTTCTTCTACTTTATGAACTCAATAAGTTGCAATTATTCGCTCCGAGGACGCGCTCGATGTAACGTGACACTCTGTGCGAGACGACCTCCCCTCTTCGATGATATTTGACATTGTTACGACATTACAGAAAAATTTACGCTTTTCTCGAACGATCAATTTGAATCCTGCTGAATGTTGTGGCGTACGTGATTTCAACATGCACTTGCGAGACTTTCTGGACGGCGCCAGCCTCGCTGACTGTGTCAAGGCCGCAATTAATTACTTCGTAGTATAGATATAACGCGTAGTTGTGGAATGTTCTGGTCTGTGAGCGGGGGTATAAATAGAAGGCGTCAGCAGCCTTAGTTCAGTTATTATCGGGCGATATTACTCTGTGCGTTCAAGTGGTTATTAATGCAGTTCGTAATATTGTGGCGAAGTGTTATGTGTTTTTATAATTGCGCGGGACAATTGTGCTACAACTGTGTTTTATATTAGTTGATATTTTTTCATTGCGTGTGAACAATTTTTATTTGATTTTTTGTAAGAGACTGTCTTGTTAATTACGAACTGTTTAATTTTGATAATTAAAGCTGGTTATTAGTGACTTAATTGGTGTCTTGTATTTTGTTTTCCACTGTACCTACGACGATCAGGAGACCGTCGTACCAATATTAATAGTCGAATAATAATCGAATAATAATAATAATAAGAATAATAAAATTATAATGAAAAACGTTAAGTAAAAGTTTACCCCCAATTCTTTTCAATTGTGTCCTGGAGAAAGTAGTAAGAATTTGGAATGAAAAATTAAAGGAATGCAAAATATCACCAATCATGTTGGGAAGAAGGAACAAACGTATTGACTAAACTGTTTGGCATTCGCAGACGACTTTGCTATACTTTCTAAACGTGCGCCAAAAACACAAAAATGCGCCAAAATTCCTGGTAACAGATATTGGTCGAATAGAGAGGGTTCAAAAACTTAAGTATCTCGGAGAAATAATTCAAAAGAATGGCATAGAAATATTTGCTACGGGAGAAAGAATTCATAAAATTGAATGGGCATATGATATAACTAAAGATATTTACAATAAAATGTACATATCTAATAATGCGAAAATTAGGCATTACAGTACAGTAGTGAAGCTAGAATGCCTATATGCAAGTGAATGTCTAGCATTAAATTATAAATTAGACAAACTAGAAATATTGGAAGACGAACTATTATGAAAATATTATGCTCACGAAAAAATTTACAAGGTTGGAAATTAAGAAGTAATGATAATAAGAGAATAAAGAATTGAAAGTGGCATGTGGCCCTTAGATGGACGATACCAAAAAAAGTTTAAAAATAACAATAATTTATAATAACAACAGTATTATTATTATTAGTACATTAATATTGGCATTACTTATAATATAACATCATATAATCTTACTAACAATTGTATTGTTATAAGTTATTGCACTATTAAGTTTACATAAAAACCTAAACTGCCAATGTAATTTCCCGTACGTACGTACAGTGTAAAAATAATACATAAAACATTAAATTAATAAAGTAAGTGAATGTCTATTCTAAAATAAAATATATATATTCATAAGCAGTTCTTGCACATATTTTTCATTGTCATGTAAGTACACCACTTTTTTTTAAATGAATACAAACATCACAGGGTTAGAACGGTTGAAGGTTATAATTACCAGAATTATTTGTAAATATTTATTGACTTAAAATATGAAATATTAATTTCATTTTTACTATATATTTACTATAAAGAGAAAAAAAATACCCTTTCAATTGTGACATATTACATCATAACAGTTAATGACAGGCATAATTCAAGAAAAATAATAGAGGAATTCAAACTGGAAGAAAATATCAACAGTCAAGAAAGACGAAGTAAATTAATGAAGAATAAAAGCAGACCTGAAGAAGTGAAAACCTGCTAGAAAAAACGAAAGATTAGAATTTGCGACGCAGTCAGAAGTGGCATTAATTGAAGAAAATACCGTTTCAGTTTGTAAGCCAATTCATCTAAATTAACTTCTTTACTGTTTAACATCTATATACGTCGTAGTGCGACATTATCTTCCAAGACTGTAATTAATATAGACAGCGAGGCAGTGGAGAGAGGACTCAAGATACATTATAATAAAACAAAATACATGGAAATAACAAGAACAATATGTAACAGACAACCCCTACAATGTGAAAATCATGAATTTGAGCACTTAATAAAATTATATTACCCAGGTTACAAATAAATTGCACTAACTCTACAGCAACGTCATCGAGGCGTGTGTCCTTAATGATAACCGATGTTACTACGCCTACTCACAATTAATAAAATTAACAGCACTGAACAAATCATTAAAATTAAAAATATAAAAAATCATAATTAGACCAGCCGTAACTTGTCTATGTGAAACGTGGGTATTCACACAAAAAGACGACCAGTACCTCACAATATTTGAACAAAAAATACTGAGGAAAATATATGGACCAGTAAAAAATAACAACGGCTTGTAGAGAATAAGAAGGAATTAAAAAATAAATAATCTAATACACGGAGCTAATTTAGTAAGGTTTATAAAGAGTAGAAGGATAACCTGGCTGGAACACAGAGTGGGTTTCCAGAGTGTAGACCAGTAGATAGGGGATCAAGAAAAAAAGCCAAAGAACAGGTGGATCGAGGATGTTGAGAAGGATCTTAAGAATATGGGATAACGAGATGGAGAAGACTGTGTAGTGAGGGTACCGAATGGGAAAAAAATCGTTGAAAAGCCTATAACCCAAACTGGGTTTTAATACTCGAGAAGAAGAAGAAGAAGAAGAAGAAGAAGAAGAAGAAGAAGAAGAAGAAGAAGAAGAAGAAGAAGAAGAAGAAGAAGAAGAAGAAGAAGAAGAAGAAGACTATTTTCCAAGGTTTGAAGACATATCCAGCAAATTTGTAACGCGTTAATTGTACACGATGAGCTTATGTTTGTAGCCACCCACCAGTCCGTCCATTGTCCAACGATCCGCATATCCTATTGTTTACTTTGAGTTCAACAATATCCAACATTTTACAAGATTTCTCTCTTAAAGTGTCCAACCAAGTAATATTACCTTATCCTTAGATTGTTACTTTCAATTGTATTCCCAAACAACTTCGCTTCTTACAGGTCCGATAAATCACTAGTTTTGACTGTTGTAGAGATTTTTCCAAACGTGTATTTTAGTGTTTTTTAAAAATATGTTCAAATGTTTTTTTGCTAACAGAGAGCCAGCTTGAACTTTACGAAATAAAAATGATTTATGAAATAAGCGTTTGCATGTACTCGAGTTTCAACGAACTGGGACATTTTAATTATGCTGATAGCAGCTCGTTTGTGAGCGTACTCGTTCACATATTTCCATTGTCTGACAGGAGGATAACGTCCGCGTTACCTTAGTTGCTTAATGAATGACAAAGCCAGCTTGCGCTCATTGTTGCAGTCAGACACACACAAGACTTTGCATTGTTGCAAAGCTAACAATTACAACGACACTAACCGTAATTTACAGTCAATTACAGACATTACTTGCAT
Organism: Magicicada septendecula; assembly: GCA_034769895.1. Classification (NCBI taxonomy): domain Eukaryota; kingdom Metazoa; phylum Arthropoda; class Insecta; order Hemiptera; family Cicadidae; genus Magicicada; species Magicicada septendecula. The sequence goes on from CM068371.1 coordinate 457,491,241, forward strand.
TTAGAAAAGCGACGTAGTGTATATGTGTGTTTGTGTTAATTACTCAAACGGGTTGGGGTTCTTGTTTAGAGCGGGATTTTGTAAAGTAATTAAATGTTAAATGAACATGACATGTTAATCGTGTAGCTGCGGGATAAGCTACTGTATACATACGACAGAGAGAGAGAGAGAGAGTGAGAAAGAGGGTGTGATTACAGACTACGTGCAATTATGGTTAAACGAAACAGTCTCTGTATACAGTAAATTTTGTGTTTTAAAGTAATTAAAATTTCTCAAGCAGTTCATATTACAGCCTGTAATTTTTAGTCAGTGCATTAACGTAATACGCAAAATTTAATTTAAGATGTTATAATTTAATAGCATCATATGTTTCCATAATGTTTTTTAAAGAAATTGTTTCTAGGTAAATTTTTGCAGCCTAAAGTACTAACGCACACTTGTATAGAATGCATCACTTACGAAGGGGTGCCTGGAGGTGTAGGGTCATTGAAAACGTTCCTGGAGTCCCACGTAGAGGGGTGAAACTTAGATGTAACAGTAGTTTAAGAAGAATAAAATTGTGTTTATAATAAAAGTAGGTATTTATAAAATTAGAAGACCATTTCAAATTTACATTTCCTTTAGCCAGTTTATAAACCACATGAAACGCCAGGTTTGCTTTACGGAAGCTTGTTGTTTTTTATTTTAAACGTGTAATAACAGACATCCTGCAGCAACAGATGTAACAAAATTAATGTATACAAATCTGTTATGTTTTCCCCTAAGAAGCTGTTTTACAGTAAAGACAATAGACCGTTTAAAAAATCAAGAAAGTGTTTATAAGTGCCTTAGGAACGACTGGCTCTCCAGTCGTTCCAATAAAAGTGACATATTTTATAAAAATCAAAAAGTGGAAATCACTACCAATTTCGCAATTACTAGCGTAGAAAAATTTAATTTTAAGCTCTTCAAATATACAGATGATTTTAGATGTTTAGGTAAAATATATATTAGTTTTCAGTAAAGCTATTCAGATTTACATTATAATATATAAAAATAACAATATTATTATTTTTTGTTTTTTATGTTTTCTTTAAACCTAATCTAATTATTTTTATAAAATATTAAATAAACTTAATCACAGAGTTTTCAAAAACGTAGTGAAGATTTAAAAAAAACAAAGAAAATTGTGAAGGAGTATACAGCTTAATTTAAATATTAATGAATTATTACAAACAATTCTTATTTAATTATATTATCTTCTTAATTATAGTTTATAATTAGGTTTTATTGCGTTAAAAACATAATGTAGTGTTGAATAAATAGATAAGTATATTTTATTAGTGATTCACACAGTTATTATGTACCACGTTTGGGGAATTGATTGAAGACAGACCTTAGAGTGGGATAGAAGATATTCTGGGGAGACTGCTTACGACACTAGCATTGATGGAGTGTGGGAACAGTGTACTGACACAGTTGAAAAGAATTGGGGATAAATCATCACGATGTCTTTTACCTGTATATATTTTTAACGGTTCAGATATTTATCCCAAGCAATTTATTCTTGAGACTGTATTCGTAAGGTTTTCACGGATTAAATTTGCCAAATTAGTTGTAACACCAAATTCTCAGATTATTTTATCTATAGTTTCTCTATCAACAGAATCAAAGGACTTTTTGAAGTCAACATACGTTACTACACTTTCCTTTGAATTCACTATCGTGTGACGGGTTATTGACTTTAGAGTGAATATTTGTTCTGGACAGGATCTGCCCTTTCTAAAGCCACCCTGATATTCACGCAAATGGCTATCCAATTTTTTTTCTACCCTTTATGTACCTCTATACAATGTACTCCTTCTTTACTGTTCTTATTCTTTTATGAAATATCATTGGCTTTCATCATCATATGAGTCAACCGTAATGGATAGGTCACCTCTTTATGAAATTTTTCCATCTCATTTTTGTTCGCCCAAATCCATTAATACATTTTTAGCGCTTTCCTAAACCTTTATAAACTAAGACTCTTGTCTATCCTCTAAAATAAGCATTGAAACATATATCATAATACCTTATAGTAAGAGAATTTATAAAAATTAAATTTATTAATTTATTATAATGCCTTAATACACTGACGTTCGTCTAGGATGGATAGAAAAACAAAGGACAGCGACCTCACGTCAGCAAAAATTAAAGAACAATTGTAAATAAATACAAAAAGTTTTAAGCTTTAAATAATTTGCTGTTCTATTTTGCTACTTGAGCAGTCAATGAGTGCTTAATGGAATTCCTGTTTCAATCTGACAACACAGAGTAGGCCGGTTTGCTAATTGTGTCTGAGAGTACAGCCAGTTTACCAATGTCAGTGTACGGGATGTTTTGTATTATGTAAATATGGACATAACGTCGTTCGTTGTACACAACATTGTAAATGAGTGCATGGACTGTGTAACAACAACAGCAATGACGACGACGACGACGACGCAGGCAATTAAACAACCGCATCTGTGAACACAGACCGGAACATGCACACTACAGGCAATGTACTATTGTGCTGTACTGTATAGCACCTCGCTCATGAATCTTTGATGAACTCACATTGCCTAGTGTCCCCTCCCCCTACACGTATATATCTGATAGTCACTGATTGTAAGTAATTATACAAACGTGGCAGTCTGCAATTGAAATAAATAAGCACTGAATAGAAAAATAATATATTCTAGAGCTAATTGAGCGAACGAAGGGACCAGTTGGCAGTTGTCTGGCTTTTTCTCCATTTGGAGATTTCCTCACGTTCACTTTTAAACAGACAAAGACTTTTTGGTAGAATTTGGGATATATATATATATATATATATTCAACAGTATTTCCGAGCACACACCTATTTTCTTAGTTTGATTATCTACAAATATAAGTCTGGGCAAGAGACACAATTGTGATGGCTAAATATTTCAAAAATTCACAAAATTCAATTTTGCTGTACGAAGGTAAGGAGAATTTTAAACAAAATCTAACTAAAAAGTTAAAATTTTTAATATCAACATTTTTGGATTCTAGATATTAAAAACTGTTTAAAAGTGTGAGAATATTATAAAATTCTGTTCTCGTTATTATACTAAAGCGAATTTTAATGCTAACGCTAAAGTAGTGTTTATACAAATGTTTTTTAACTTTAAGGGCACCATAGGCTAAACAGAAAAGTTAGAATTCTCTCACCCATTTATGAGAATTTTAAACCATTTAGGTTTCTTTTAATAATTTGATAAAATTATTATAATTTTCTATTGTAGTGTATTCATTGTTCATAGTCTAAAGGTGTAATACATATGATTTGCAATAAAGTTTTAATTACTCACATTCTTAAATTCGATAGATTTCGGCATAGACCATCGTCAGTTCATATATACAGAACACTTGTGGTCACAATATTGTAAAACAGCCACTATTTACAAAAACAAATTCGTAGACATTGATTAATGAACGTGAGACGTACATTGGTGTCCAAAGTTTCTCGAGAACTGATTTTGTTACAGAGTGTTTATGTTTACATTCAGTTATATATTAGCTGGTCAAGAATGTAGAACTGAATGTAAACATAAACTCTCTGTAATAAAATCAATTCTTGAGAATCTTTGGACACCAACGTACGTTTCACGTTCATTAATCAACGTCTACGAATTCGTTTTTGTAAAAAGTTGCTGTTTTACGATATTGTGACCGCAAGTGCGCAATGTATATAACCTGACGATGGTCTATGACCAAAACTGATTGTGTTTAAGAATGTGAGTAATTAAAACTTTATTACAAATTATATGTATGGTACTTTTAGTCTATGAACAATGAATATACTACAATAGAAATTTGAGATTATAGGTACTATTAGTAAACAATAAGTGTGTGTTTATATTATAATTCATCACATTATCATTAAAATACTTATCTTTCTATAACCCTAGCAAATTTAATACCGCCATTAAAATGGTTTTCATGTATGCCTGCAATGGAATTTTACATATCTTTATCAGTTATGCATGTTTGTAGGAAAAGTGTTCGATAGGTCTATAGGTATCTACGGAAATTTGAAATCAAAGACTAACTAAGCGTTATTTATGCAGTATGGTTATAAAAAAAGCTAGAACAAAGTATACAGCATTTTGAAATTGTTATTGATTACTGCATGATTGCTTTATAGTTATTATTTTACAAAAATTGTACTATTTATTTCACTAAATTGTAGAATAATTTGAGTTTCTACATTTTTTCCTATTAAATTGGAATTGGCATAGTTTCTAACGATCAAATTTGTCTAACAACGAATACATTTTATTGGAAATAGTGAGCAAGTTCTGCAGGTCAGGGTGCTTATTATCTACGCATATTGTTACATGCTATTTTTCCCATCATCTTGATCTGTAGTTGCATGAGTAAAATATATTTACAAACCCTAGAAAAGTACCAGGAAACATAAAGTAGCTTGGTTGAAAGACTACTAACTATAGGTTTTATAAGAATGAATAATAGTAAATAATGTTATAATAATTATGTTTGAGATATTAAAGTTAGCAAGTAAGGAGGACAATGTTTTATAAATACTTACTATGTTAATACTAATCCCACTATGTGTGTGAAAATGGAAATTAATTCATAAGTTTAATAAGAGTTGTGTTATGTTTATAAGGGAAGTGATTAATAATAAATAATGTTTTAATAGCTATGTTGTGAGATATTAAAGTTAGTAAGTAAGGAGGACAATGTTTTGGGAACAATTTACCATGTGAATACCAGTTTTATTATCTTTGTACAAACTGGAATGGATACATAAGTTGAATCAGAATTGTCATATGTTTCTTAATAGTTGTTGGTAATTAATTGTTTGATGTTGATTAATAATATATGCTGTAATATTAATAAAACAAATGTTAATGTTAATGGAAGGTACCAAAATTATAATAATAGAGTTTTGTGAAACTAGCCATGTTAGGCCTAGATAGTTAAGGAATTAGGAAAAGGGTTTATATTGAAACTAGAATAATTAATGTCAGGTTGAACTATGTTAGTACTGATTGTATCTAATAGTTTTAGTAAAGTAAAGGGTATAAAAAGAACTAATTGTAAATAATTTTGTACAAATAAATTAGTTAAAAGTGTAAAATAGTAACTCAGGGAATATGGAATGAAACTAATCAAAAGTGACATCAAAACAATCAGTGTTCCATCAGAAATTCAAAGATACTAGTATATTGAAGATCAAAAATCATATAAAAAAGTTATAAATATTTTAAGAAAATTTAATGTAAAATGTTAGAAGTTTGTTTGTTTTGAGCCTCAGAGAGATCCATAGTAACTCCAGATGATACAATTTAAACCAATGAAAGCTAAGTTATAGGCCTTAGCAACAGATATGTTATAAATTGAATGAGGAAGATTCCATTATGAGAACTGAACGAGAAAGAGTGATATAAAATATAAGAGACCCATCTAACATATTTTTGAGTGTAATAACAGTAAAGATAATTAAAGTTAAATTATTATATAAGACTAAATGTTTAGAAGAAAGAAGTAAACAATATTCGAAAGAAGGAAGCCGATTAACATATAAAGAAACCAATTCAGCATATCCAGGAAGGGAAGTATTTTTGCTAATAACGAAACTGAAGAAATTACCTTAATGTTCTAAGTTCACACTTAGCAAAGAAACTGTTTACACTTTGGATTAAAATTATATTTGAACTTTCACTGGAAAATAATTAAAGAAAAATCTTATTTTCATTGTAAAAAACTATTAATGTATGGTAATATAACCATTTAAAGTGTATTAGACATTAGACATAGTTCAACATAACCTAGACACTAAACATTGTAAAGAATAATAATAGACTCTTGTTAAGACACTCTGTATTTAATTCTAAGTCTATGTATTTTGGTACTTTTCCGAAGATCTTTGTATTTTATACCGTAGTCAAATGGACCTAACATCAAACCGTTTTAATTGTATATTATTTATTATTTATTAAAACGTAAATATTGTGTATCCTGAGATAGGAATAACTGCTGCCATTCTGAGCAAATTTAAAGAACAGACGGCAAGACTTTGTTAACAATTACATTTTCCTTTTAAAAACATTTAGTAAGGAGAATAAAGGATTTGAGTTAAATAAGATAATATAAAAGGTTTTCTTTTCTTTACTTAGTGGATAATTTTATGTATATGATATTATGTACAACAAATGATCAAATGTTAATTTTTTTACCAAATGGATTAGGTTGGTAACACTCCCGACCAGAAAAGTGTGCACCAGATTTGAATCTGCCTTACTGAGAATTAGTATTCATAATATTATATTAAATAAAAGATATTAAGAAAGATAAAAATTTTGAAGGAAAAAGAATCCCTTATGATAAATGCAATATTACTTACCAATTTAACAATACCTTTTATTTGCAACATCGGATTGCAAATTGGCGCTCAACCAACTTTACCCTGACAACATACTCATTCTTAAAATAACAAAGAATAACACGTTTACTGTAATTTATAACTTAAGTTGTTACAAATTTGGCGATCCCAACAGTGAGGCTTAAGATTGATACGGGAGAATTTCCCGTAGTGTTACAATATATCAGACTGAGTTAATGTCTAATAATAATACAAGACACTATGACGGTATTTGTCACTTTTTCATACCGCCGAATAAATTTTGTCCCAGTCCCAACTTGATGCTAACATCAAAATTATGAAAACATTCGTGACCTTCATTTCTACCCCATTGAGTGGATTACTCTAAATAATGGTTTCAAAAGAACTAAATTCTTTGACACCTTAAGTCCTGTGTCATTTTGCTAAAATTTAAGTTCCGTATTATTATTATATTATATGTATTACTCTTTGCTTTAATCTTGTTTGGAGTTATATCTTTTTTTAAACATTCCTTTCTTACATTATTTGTTATTTTTGTCATTACCAATGTTCATGTAGTATATTGATTTAACGGCTTTGTAATTGTAAATTATTGGCGCTTATTGTAAGGTATGTTTGTCTTATCTTCTTCTTGTTCTTCTCTTCAGCCTAGAGGTTGGTGGGCTTGCAATTTTTTCCCTCCCAAAGACAGTATTAATCAACACATACCTCCTTCCGTCTCCTATTTCAGACATCTACTTCTTGTCTGGGCTTTGCTTTTACACTACGCCTCTCAATCATTCTCTCGATGAGAGTGACGAATGAGTTTGAGTGGTATAGCAAGCGACCAACCATACTCCATCTATTTTCCGCAATGTTTTAGACAGAATCCTTCTTTAATCCACTCTTGGCTTGCCTTATATTCTTCTGGTTTTGTCTTGATCCTCTTTGTTGTGTCCAACTACGTACAGGTTTGCTCAGCTGTAACAATCACTGCTCCTTATTTCTTTTATGAACATTGATATAATAATACAACAAACAAGTAATATAAACATTGGAAAATTTGAAAATATTATTGTATAAACCCTCAAATTTAATTAATTACTAGCACAAGTTTTAAACAATTGACGTAGGCAGACTATAAGAAGAAAATTTAAGATAATGATTCTTTAATCATAAAACGCTTATAAAAATTGGAGGGCTAACACAAATTAGTTATGCTCAGCGGTAAGAAACGTTCAAGCGGAGGGTGGTATTTTGTCCTTGAAAACAATTTATTTAAGGCACAGAAACGCAGCAAACTAACTCCAAAGTAGAAATCTGTTAAATGGTGCAATTGTCTATGAGCTGGGAGGATAAACGTCAGGGAAGCAATTATTCGTAAACAATTTGGGGGGGATTTTCAAGGTACCAAGTTATGTCAAGGGGGTGGGTTAAATTTTTTACGCATATGATTTTTAAACATTTTTGAGGCCCCGAACAGCATTTATTTACCGTGCTACGTGTCTAGATTTAAATTTTATGCATGGTATGTCTGTCTACGTATTCAATGTCTGTCCTTCTAAACATTTGTAACAAAACAAAAAGCATTATGTTCATTTCACATTTTTTACACATCTACCAGGTTAATAACGTCCAGAATCTGTGTATAACTTCAGAATTAAATAAATTTATGTCGGTCATGATTACCGGGATATTGTAAAGTACTTCAAACTCCAAATTGTTTCTCATAATCCCCTTGTTATTCTCACATACAGCTCCGAAGATTAACCATTCCTGCATCATACGAAGGCTCTCGTCGTTTTTTGTCAAGGTCAGTGTTTCAGAACCATACATAAGCACCGTTTTGATAATTGTCCTATACAACAACAACTTAAGGTGTGTTGTCACAAAGGAGAATCTGAGGAGCTTCTGAAAACTTTTATCACACCCGTATCCTGCTGTCAGTTTCGCTATAATTTCCGTAGGCATTTTGTTGTTAGCAACTCAAACACCTCCACACTTTTTATTCTTCAAACTATGTCACGTTCCTCTAGCTTCATTTTTACCTTGCATTATCATATATTTAGTTATAGTTTTATTTATGATAAGTCTTACCTTGCCTCCTTCTTTTTCTAATTATTTCAGATTATCGGTGAATTAATTCGTGTTGGTACCCACCATTGGAATGTCATTGGCACAGGTAAGGAGTTGTGATTTTATATTAAAACTCTTACCTTGTAAATTGATGGGTAACTTCTTCATGACCGCTAGCAGCGTTAAATTATGTAATGTACACGACCAAGAATTTCCCACTTTAAAACATTTCAGAATATGAAATACTTCGGGAAGTAACATATTTTGTCACTTAGACCTGAGGATACTCATCGTAATACGAGCGAAACATTCCCATACAAGGCATTTTTGACGCGGTCCATACCGGAAGAAAACTTGGACTCCGGCCGCGGATCCCTACGTCTATAACGATACCACACGGCCGGAGTCAGCATTATGTAAATTAAAAATTACCGGCCTGTGGAGCCGTGGTAAAATGTTTAAAGGACGGTCTATAGTTTTCTGTTTTTCTACATCATTGATTGCTTATAATTCTGAGTAAGGTGTGGACGGCTTACCATCTTTTTACAGAATTTTGACTACTCCAATGTTTGGGCAAAACGCTTAAAATAAAACTATGCACCACCTTTTTTAAGTGATCGACCACGGACCGCCCAACGCACCATAATATGTTGTAAATAATATTAATTTTATATTTTCTTCTTTAACAATAATAACTGATCATATAATATCTGTATACTAAATATATATATTTGTTTTAATAATTTTTCACGATTTGGCAAATAATATATTGCTTTTTTTCTAGGTAAGAAAACAAACTTGTAAGAATAGTTACGGAGGCTGGTAGAAAAATAATTAACGCAAGTGAGCGGAAACCACAAGCATACGTCTCCTCACTGGAAATGCAAGGTACGTAATATGCTTTTACGAGCGCTGCTGTTCTGAGGCTACTGCTTCCAAGTTTGTTGTTGTTCTAAGTTATGACTATTTCCTGGCGCGCTGCGCTGGCATTACTGTGACCTGAAAACAACTTTTCGTAGGCGGGCGTTTATACGATACCGCATTCTTCGTGTGGTCTTTGACAAAATATATCCTTCAAGCGGTTTATAGAACACAGTATTACCTGATATCTGGGTTACAGAAGGTGGTGAAACATTGTCAACTATTGTAATATTACTAAACCCTTACAGTAGTTTTACAAACTTAACTTTATTTTCAAACTACAAAAATGAATTGCGTGATTAATTTACTGACGACAAAGGTCTCGGGCTAAGTGTGCCGCTGTTGTTATAGTTTTATGTAGATAGACTTTTTCACAAATATGAAAGAATGAACGAATTCGGGTGTTACAGTACCATACATAGAATACTCTGTGCTTTGCTGATAACCAGGTTAACTGTTGTAAAATATTTTGACGATAGATGTTGTGCAGAATGTTCTTTGATAATATAGAAGAGAAAGTTGGAACATCTTCAGCTTAAAAGAATACGTTGAGTAGACGATTTATGACTACAGACAGTTATTATGAAAATGGCCAGTGTAAAGGGTCACTATTTAAGAGCTGTGTTCAGAAACAGAAAGTAGTGAAAAGCAACAACAAAATATTAATTTTCCAAAAAATGTAATGATAAAAATTAAATGAATACTACAATACTCTACGATAAATATATTTCAATAAAAAAATGATTTTATTTTTATTATTATACTTAGCAGACCTAGTGGAAGTCAGAAAGAAAATAAAACAAAGGTTAATACTTCTGAAAGTGGGTTAATAAAATAGAAACTGTGGAAATATTAAATTGGAATCAGGAGGTGCAAGATAAATTTAAAATAGAAACTCACGTGGAAATAAATAATAAACAGTAAACATGGTTTGAATATGCAACGAGTATATGAGTCCGAGAATGCCGTGTAGAATAGTTGTATAATGGGTTTCACCAGAGTACATCACAGGAGAGTAAGAACTAGGTTAGGATGTGACTGAAGCGGTGGTATCCATGTCATTGGTAGTGTCGTGTTGTTTTCAGCTTCCGACGCACCAGGGTTTAAGCTGCTTGACAGTCTCTCTCTCTCTCTAAGACAAAGTCCGCCTTCCCTTCTTCACATTATTTTCCTGACTGTGCACTTCCAAGTTGGCCTGCATGATTACTGTCCGACCGTTTACAGGTCAGAAGTCTAAATTTGGGTCTTACTTGAGTTATGTCTGAGAAAAGAGAGCGTCTTAGGCAGCTGTCATTTGGGGAAGTTCTGGTGATTTTGAGTAGTGGAGTGTATTGAATGAGATGTAACTGAGAACGGAAGTGGAAAGTAGAGAAGTAGGAAGAGTAAATGAGAATGAAAACCCACGCAGTTGAGGCAGTCCGGTAAACCGAACACAAAACCTGTCTCGCACTGGAATAGATTACTGTTACGCCGGTCTTACTGATCGTCGTATGGTACAGTGGAAACAAATACAGACACCAATGATGTCACTAATTACAGGTTTTTACTAATCACAAATCACAGTTTGCAATTAACAAATTATTCAAAAAGATTATAATAGTACAATAATTATATTTGTCCACACGCAATAATAATGTCAAGTAACAGATTCCCACACTAATTATAAAACAGTAAATCCTTTCCAGTAATCTTCAACCACCACTCGATAAGCACTAACAAAAATTCCTTAATGTAACTGACTGACGTTAGGACGTTAGCTGGTATGGGGTGTATATGTAGCGCAGGTGTTCAAGAACAACTTTCTATCCTTAATGTAGCGCCAGCATAATGCGTATTTCAAGTGCTCTTGAACATGCTGGAATGTATTTGAGTGTTACGTGAGTGGACGGCCTTGATACAGACGAGGCAAGCTGGGCTAGTCGAGAAGCCCGCAGAAAGACAAGCTTGACTGTCGTAGAGTGTGTTGTAGTAATGTAACAGTACTTTCGTAACAGTAAATGCAGGTAACAGTACAACATTTCGTTATGGGGGCTCAGGGAAATCTGTTCCTCTAGACGCAGATTTCTGATCATGTTTTCAATTACAAATGCGCACGAGAGTCTCTGGAATCTGACCAGAGAAGTCTCGTCTAGTAGGCAAGCAATGTAATTTAGCTTGCGTGGCTGTTAACGCAAACTCATTACTGTAACTCAATTCCGGTTCATTAGTGACAAACTTGTCTAGTTAAATAATTCATTAATAGAGCGCCATGAACCGAGATCATATATATTTTATTATACATTATATATACATTGGAACAGTACACAGGATATGAAGTTCATTTAAGTGGAATACTAATGCTATATAACATTTTCTGATTGCCATAGACATGTTTCAAATAGATTGTGTTCTTTCTTTGTAAAGTAGTCATAAGTTTTGAACCAAGCTATATTTAAAAAAGTATTTTATGTTAAAATGTTCAGAATGTTATTCTCTTTTATGTCACGTGAAATATTTGTGTGTAAATGAGCGTATGTGCGTGTGATTTACATTTTATTTAATAACTTCGAGGAAAATTAACATTTCGTTCTGAAACTTGGACAGAGTTTAAGCCTGATTTCAGTCTATCTGTTTTCTCATCAGTGACGTTGCTAAAGTTTCAACTAATCAGTGGTCTAAAATTTATTTGAGATGGTCGTCTGTCGAGAGCACTTCGCTCAGTTTCTTCTTTGGACTTACCATAGAAACACCTACTCGCTGTCACGAGTTTTTCGGGACGAGACAGGTCGTTTTAATTTACACTTAGAAGTTGATTCACAGTTCGAGTTCTTCGTAACCATTACCACTTAGAAAACTGAAATAAAAATAGATCATTCTAGTGTTTTTCTCGTACAGTGCAAGATTTTTCCGGAGTAGGGACAAAATATCTGTCGAGATATTTTGATAGTTACGCGAGAACACTTCAAGAAATCGGAGTTTGTGTGAAATCAATACACGATGAATTTTACCCAGTTTTAATCCCTGAGATTGAATAAGGTAAAATGATAAACAATAATAGTTCATGACGCAGTGTGCGTGTGCGCAAAGACATGAAGTTTGAACATAAATTGTCAGCGTTAGTGATCTTCGAACGGTCGACGTGCAGTGTTGCAGAGGTCCAGTCGAACTGCGTGCGGGGAGCGTTGAGTGGCTACGCAAACAGTGGAATTCAACGCAACAAGTAACATAGTTGTAAAACAAGACCATAGACTCAAGTTTTAAAGACAAATTTTTATAAACAATTTAATACTATAAAGAAATCAGACAATAGTAAATCTTAAGGTTTTAATTTAATAAATTTTCCTACCTTCAGATATATACTCTCTTGTTATAATTTCAATATTACCTATCTATGCAGTTTTAATTTGTATCCTTGCAATATATATATTGCAATGGAACATCGCAGAAAAGGGTCTTTGTAGCTATGACTACATGATTTTATACAATTTATGACGTTATAGGCTTATTGAAAATTAATTTTGTAAAATTTTTGTAAAAGAGCTATAAGTTTTAATACAAGAAATCGGTAATTCACTGTTGTATATCAAAATGCCCACACATTTATTTTCTGTCCTGTCAAGTGCGAATTTAGTGCGCGAATGCGCGTGTGAGCGTGTTATTCGTATTTACATGAATACCTCTGGTGAAAACTAGCGTATCGAATTGAAACTTGGACAGCTCATACTTCTGAATTAGCGCTACTTTCTTCATATGTCAAAGACTCAAAACATAATATTTTAATATGTATTTTTTAACAGAATTCACTTTTCACTTTTTAATGAGTCCTTATCTTCTGAAAGTCATAAAACCTTTAGATAAAACCTATACATGCTTTTGCAGTCTTAGCAAAATTAATCAGGACATATGTCTATCTATCTAACCCATCAATCACGTGCTATGGGTTTTAACGAATCGGAGGCTTCAATTTTCATTCAGTTGGTCCCTCGCGGAAGAAGATTCGCTCAGTTTAACCTAACAGCTCGGCCTTAACAGACGTTGTCTCTGTGCGAGTTTGTCGTATCAGTATACGTTCTACATAAGGGTTACGAGTACTGGGTATTAGCAACGAGTTGCCCGTTCGCTAGACCGGCCGGGCATTAGAACTCAAAATAATTTAATTATGAATTAAATAGTGCTGTCCCGCGATAGTCAAGAGTTTTCCGCATACCAATCAGATGTATTTGCCGAAATACTTCTGGGTGAACGCGAGGACACGTCAAGATACCGGAAGGTGTACGTAAAACACACCGAATAATAGTTAAACCCATTATCGAACACTGAGATAAATATATAAACTATATCGGTGAAACGGCGTGCGTGCGTGTGTCGCGGGAGTTCTACGTGTCATCATTGCAGCTGATCCAGCAGACGACGAGTGTGGCAGTTGGAACAGTTCAACGGTTTGTCAAGGAATTTCGTGGAACAAGTAAAACAGACTATAAGAAAGAAAAACATTCAAACCATTTCACAGACTCTATTAAAATTTAAGAACAAATAATTTATGTTCTAATCAAAGACCATATAAAATTTGTATGAAAATAAATACCTAAGCCCAGATAAAAGACTGTGATATTAATTTGTTGTAATTTACTCTGCCTTATATTTGTTTCGTTGCAATATATAATATATTATGTATTATAGTATATTACACTTATTATAGCCATCTTAAATCACCATCATCACCATCATCTGCAAGGATTACACCAAGGTCTCAAACAAACAAAGTTTAGTGTTGGTCACTCCAGCGCTTCCTCGGACGTCCCGTACCCCTCCGTGTCTTCGGCTTATGGTTCCATAGTTGAACTAATCCCGTACGGGAAAAAATAGTTATTGATGGTACTATTATGAAACAAGTCAGCAGTTTTGAATATCTTGGCTAGAGGATGTCCTATAGTATAAGCAATGACCTTGTGTACACGTTTCGTAAGTCAACCTTATGTGCGGGACCATTAGGCCCTTCCCATACTTGTTTATGGGTCTGCAAATAGGACTTTAACAACAGCATGAAAGCGGCTGAAATGATATTTCTCAGGCACGTGGCAGGTTATACTCTGCGTGATCATAGCAGAAACAGAGATATACGGCAGGAACTGAATATTATGAGTTTACTCAACTGAATTTCCCAGTAATGGCTAATTTGGTGGGGATATCTTTTCCGAATGAATGACTGCTGCATTCACAAAAAGTATAAAATTATAAGCCATCTTAAATTACAAATCATAATAGGCCTACATTATTTCACAATATATATTCATCGTCTTAGTTTTTTTACTATAAAATTTCGATATTTTTAAATTATTGTGGAACTGATAATAAATATTGTGTCTAACACATTGTTGTCTCGACTTGTTGTTTTCGACGTTCTTCTTGTTGAATTCTGTATACTTCTTTATACAACAAAAATTTCTAACTATGAAAGAAAGTAATATGTTTTATTTTATGAGTAAAAAGCTTCATGTGTTTTCCGCATACTCCAGAGGAAAAGATGCTTACTTCTACCAAAAGTTCGTCGACGTTTTACATTGGCAGAAAAAGGCAATGTAACGGGAAAGAAAGTAAAAAATGTTACTCTTAATTTCCAAGATTAAAACAAGAAGGCGTGTAAAATATTAACGCTTTGTTTTTTCCTGAAATCTTTATGCTGTTTTCACACGGAAAACGTAAAGACATCTGCCGTTTTCTTTTCCAATAAAAGTAAATTACAAATTAATTATATTCGAAAAAATTACCTCTGTGCTCTTTACTTGTGTTTTCTGTAGATACGAAGAATTAAGTTTTATTCCTGACAAGATAAGTATGAAGAATTATCACCAAGAATGCAACATATTTACCTACAAAAGTAGTTAGCAACTAAATTGTTTCATTTAAAATTATGTAGGTATATACAACTGTAAACACCACGACATATAATTTAGTATATAAAATAATACATATAATACATTGTATATAATATAGAATACAACAATAGATTGTATACAACATAAAACTTTACTTCTATATCATCTCATAATTATTCTTGTGTAATTATTATTATTATTATTATTATAAACACTAAATTGTACCTGTATTTTTTACAAGAACATTTTCTTGTATTACTGATGTATTTTTTTACTTTTTCGCACTATTTTGACAGTATTAACTGTTATCTTAAGAATATACCTGCGTCAAATTTGTGTATTCTGAAGGGACAATATTAATACTATCGAGAATGTGTAAACATATAAAAAATATTCTTGTAAAAATTAACTATTATTTATTATTAAAAATAACAATATAAATTATAAAGTGTACAATTTTGTATGTCAGATGCAAAATAATTGTGTCTATAAATTGAACCTGTGAATTTTAATAAATTGGATTAAAAAAACTTGTGAATGCCAAATCAAGTATAAACAGGATAAAAAAAAGGTTCAGAGAGTGAAAAAATGTCCAAACATTGTAAAATGTACGTTGCTAAAGAGTCTAAATTAATCCAAATACTGAATAGATAAAAATTATCCTTTACTCAGATGTATTGTTTACGTAATACATGCAAAACAAGCGCTTACAAAGTGAAAGTATTTGTTAACAATGAAAATGCATCGACATAAAAGAATTGGACCCTCTTGCAGAATGAATATTACAGAAGAAACGAAGAAACTATTACGAATGTTTAATGGAAGGAAGTGGCAACTAGATAAAAGAAAGTCACGGGAACGCCCCTTTCTAAACAACAGAAATTTGATACTGTATAAAGTAAAAGAAACATTTATGATAAGTTAAGGACAGTGCATTAAGTTTTCATTGCATTAATAAAATAAAAGTAAAAATAAAAGAAGAAGAAGAAGAAGAAGAAGAAGAAGAAGAAGAAGAAGAAGAAGAAGAAGAAGAAGAAGAAGAAGAAGAAGAAGAAGAAGAAGAAGAAGAAGAAGAAGAAGAAGAAGAAGAAGAAGAAGAAGAAGAAGAAGAAGAAGACAATTAATTTGTCATCATCATCGACCTCAAGTACTTGGCTCATCCTGGACCTGTTCCGGGACCTACTTTGCTCTCGGCAGTCCTACATAACTCTCCCCCTCCGGTCTATACTCTATTGCTAACTCTGGAATCCTGTCAACCGCCATTCTTCCCAATTGTTCATACCACATTCTTTTGATGCTCCTTAACTGTCGACCCTCAGTTCCGTCCTTATATCCACATTCTTCTTTCTATCGAGAATCGTACACGCCAGAGTACTCCTCATAAACTTCATCTTTCCTTTGTTTCATTGTGCTATACCTCATGCCTCAACTCTATACATCTAAACTGGTACCGCTGAAAATAAATTTATCGGAATAATAAATATTTTCCTAAAATTTAATTTTTTTAAATATGTTATACGGTAAATTAAGTTTGGCAAAAACAGATTAAAGGCACGGTGTAAGGACGTGAAGAGCGAGGAAGTTCTCATTTTAGATGTCATAAAAGGATCTGAAGATTTCTTATAAGAGTAGCAGACATCAGAAGCGTACTATTGTTGTGTTGTGACAAGACGTCACTTAGCGTAACATAATACCAACTTCCACAGATTTAACATTATAAAATAACTTTTTTGGTACTTTACTACAACTTGTTAGAATCGATCACTATTTTATTAGTGTAGTGAATACTGTTTATACCTTTCTATGCTTGTCTTGCCCGTTAGTTATCAATCTTTTTCGTCATATTTCGTCATGGAGTAAGTGTTGACACCTGCTGCGGTAAAGCCTTGTGTATAATGTGAATTTGAACAGTTATTTACAAATATTTATATCGTTGTCGTCGTCGTTGTAGTCCTTTGCGGCTTAGGCTAATAGCCTTTTCCAGTCTCATTGGAATTCATCCAACCATCGTTTACGGGATCTTCCCACACATCTCTTTCCCCTTGGATGATAGTCAAGGGATCTTCTTAAAAATCTAGTTGGATCCATTCTCTCTACGTGTAATTGCCACTCCGTTTTATAGCGGAAGATTTTCTCATTTAAGCTTTCATCTATGCCTAACTCTATTCTAATATGATCATTCCTGATAATATCTCTCCTGCTACAACCCTTTACAGCCCTAAAGTACTTCATTGCGATGGGCTGGTATCCCATTTATGTCAGAATTCATATACACAAACGTCTCAAACAAATACTCCGGATGGATTTCAAACATTTTAAGTTGAATAAAATCAGACCATTATTTTTTTATTCTTCCTACAATACGACCCATCTATAGGGTATAAAGTATGTGGCGTTTGGTATAGAGCCCTTTACATGTAAATACGTACATGCTTCCAAAATCTATTCTAATATTCATCAACTTTTGCAAACAACGGGGACACCTACAGTCCACTCCATATATCCTAGTTACGAAACATATATAATCGTGAGCATCCTTTGGTCATTCTTCAGAAAATAGTTTCTGTAGCGGTGATTTTATTTACATCCTCCTTTCGCAGAGTCCATGGCTTTGCACCGTTCAGCGAATTAGGTGCCGTCATATCCGTATAATATATAATCTTGGTCTCTGGTGTGACTTTATTTTTTTAATATCGTTTGCATCGTTCGACAGGAATAAATTTACGTATCAGTTACAACAGACATCTCGTTTCATGCCATGTTCTTTACTATAATCAGTGCTCTTAAACTTACACAGTGGAAGAACGCTTGAAAACGTGTAGGTCATAACAGCGAATCATGTCGGGCGCGCAGAAGGGCTAAACAAACGAGGCAGGACAGATAGGAACTAAGGTCGACAAACGGGCTGCGTGCTCAACACTAGGCAACCTGGTGTGATAATGTGTGACCAGTAGCTACACGTCCTGCAGATGGCATTTCGCGGTGAGTTGTAGAGAGAGAGAGAGAGAGAGAGAGAGAGAGAGAGAGAGAGAGAGAGAGAGAGAGAGAGAGAGAGAGAGAGAGAGAGAGAGAGAACAGCAAGCGAGACAGAATTAAAATCAGAGAAGAAGAGAAGCAATAAATAATCGTATTGTTTAAATTAGCAGCCATCCTTACTATTTCTTTTAAGATCTACAACGTTACAACGTTGTTTAAGACCTGAAGATGTCAGTAATGACGAAAAGCTTAGTCGAACAATAAAAAAATTATAGCAGTTAGCAAATTCATAAAAGAAATAATAAATAAACGATTTAGGTTTTCAGGTTTACCGATCTGAATAAAAACTATTGCATCACAAAAAAATATAACTTTTTAAAGGCTTAACATTTGGCTCGGTAAAATTCATTACAGAAAGTGGGAAATTCCTATTCTATATACATTGATTAAATTATCAATTAAATAGTTAACAGTTTATAACATGTTTTACAAACAAATACCTCCTTATATTAGCTTCAAAGACAGACATTCATGTTGTATAGTAAGTAAAGAAATACTTGAGTAGGTTTTCTTATTTACTGTCACCATCATCAAAATCACCACCAGCACCATCATAACCATCATCATTATCATCATCAACGCTCCAAGGATCAGGTCTAGACTTGTTCTGGAGCCCATCTCCTCCTTGGTCTACCGACGTCTGTCTTCCTAGCAGGGTTCCCAAGGCAGCCAAAGGTAGATGTGAGGCATACGGTTCAAGTGTTCACTCCATCTCTTTCTGGGGCCTTCAATCTTCTGGCGCAACAATACAATGTATAATTTGCGTCTAATACCCTCGTTCCTTTTCCGATCCAGGAGAGAACAACCTTGCGTCACTCTTAGAAAATTCATTTCATTTCATTTCAGGTTGACTTTTGTGTACATCACACTTACCAAGATTCCGTGTCTCGCTAGCATACAGGAATGTCAAAACAGCCACAGTTTTCTAAAATTTCATCGGGTATCCTTTTGTGTTTTATTTCTCAGGTACCTATGAATCGTTCCACAGATGAGTCTACATTTTGTCACCTTACTATTCCAATCAATATTGGTTCCATAGGAGATGTCACAACCCAGGTAATTAAAATGACTAACCTGATTATTCAGGAGTATCTTAGTTCTTATAGGATAGCTGCCCTTAAATGCTATCGCTTTAGATTTTGTAGCAGAGATCTGTACCCATATTCTTGTATGATCCTATTGAAAGTGAATGTCGCCCTTTTTAACTGGTCTTCTGTTTTCTGTATCATTACCTTGTCATCTGAATAAACCACATAAATATTTCGCTGAAATGACATTACCGAGTCAACGTTAGCTGTCCATCGCCGAAATATGTCGCAAAAATATGATTTACTCATTGTTTTTTGCTAATTTATTCATTAGTAAATACACAGGATAGTGTCCATGTTATCAAAGTAGTCCAGCAACTGTTAATCTTCCGTTAACCCAATACGAAGTCAATACTGGTAAAGTCAATACAAATTTGCCTTTATACTAGTGCGATGTAACAGCTGTTGGCAGATAAATGCGTTAGCTTTGTCACCTGTCGTGAAACATATTTGCCCCATCGTGTTTGGCGATAAAATATACAACACAGGTGTAGAAAACCAAGAACCGCTCTTCTGTATAACGTTCCTTTAGAAACTGAAATTTTATTGAGAATTTTGTTATCCAAAATGTTATTACAATTATGCAGACAAATGATGTTACATAGTATCATAAGAACGAATAGTTTGCAATACGTTTTGCGCGGAACTTCGAAAGCAAATAATTTAGTAAAATATTTTGTTTTTAAAGCTGACAATCTATCAAATTATTGTGGAGCCCATAGTGACTTTTAGCTGCGAATAGTGGCAACTTTCAGATAAACAGAAACAGATGATAGAGGCTGTGGAAATGGACGTTTTAAGAAGACCGTGTAATATTTTTAGGATGCAACATGTTAGAAATAAAGATATAAGAAGAAAATAGGGCGGTTATTTACAACAGCAGAAAGAATAGAATCCAGTCAGTTGCTATGGTATGCTCACGCAATGAGGATGGAGGAGACCCAATGGGGAAAGAAAGCATTGACTTAGACACCAAAAAAAAGGAGAAGAAAAGGAAGACTGACAACACAATGGAGAACAAGAATTAGGAAAACCAGGAGATATCGAGCTATTGAAGATGATGACTGGAAGGATAGGGAGAAATGGCGTTCGAAATGCGTGATGCGGCATAGACAGTAGGACCCCCGATAATAAAAAAAAATATCGTTTTTATAGACACTGGAATTATTGCTCGTGGGAGAAAAATCTGTGACATTACGTTTGATTGATCCAGGTTGCCACTAGTTGTGGGGTATATAGGTTACTATCAAATTACGGGAATTTGATGTACGGGTATGTCGTTTAAAGCCGACGTAATGATAAAGTTTATATTTTAAATTTTCAGTCTTCTAGGTAAGACTTGAGCGACTAGAAAGCTGTCAAAAAATATTGAATATATAGATTCAAATTCACAATTTTTTTTTTACCCTGCGTTTGAAGAAAATCTGAGGGAGCAATCGGGTTTCTTTAAGAAACGAGGAGAGATCGAAAAACAGGGATTACTTGCATAAAATAGAACAAAATACTGGTAGATGATCTGAGAGGTAGGAAGTGAATATGTGCTACAGGTCCCTTAATCTGCTCGTATGCTGGCCATGCGTTGACGATAGAGTGGCAGCGTGCTGCTTGTTCAGAGTTTGAGAATAGACTGACGGAGGCGTGCACATAAACGCTTGCTTTTGGAAATGGAAATGTTTTATGATATTGCTACGACGGCCTAACTGATCGTGGTAGGGTACAGTAACAAAATACAAGTCACAGGATAGTACAGGAAAACAAAATACAAGTCACCAATTTCGTCATTAATCACTAGCTTTAATTATCACAATTAAACAGTTTGTAATAAACGAGGCAGTCTCTTACAACAAATCAATTGAAAATTGTTCACACGCAATAAAAATATCTACTACTATAAAACAGAATTTTATTCCAATCGTCCCGCACAATTATAAAAACACATAACACTTTGCCACAATACTACAAACCGCACGCCAATAGTTCGCAAGTCAAACTGAAAGCTGAGCGTCGCTGAGTACTTGTATTTATACCCCGCTGATGTTCCACAATATTCGCTAATAGGCGTCTGCTAGAAAACACTAGAAGTTAATTCATTGCGGCCTTGAACAAAGCACCCGCGGAGGGGTACGGTCTGGTATTGCTTCCGCAGAGTAGCAGCATTATGTACGCACACACACATATTACAGCTGGAATCCACTGGAACTTTCGGTAAACACGTAGATTGTTCTGTAATATCGTAACAATATGATAGTTGAGATTGACTACGAAATAATTTACACGACCCAAAATATTAAACCCTCGTGTCACATTGACGTACACCAGTTTACAGTTACAATATATGTGTAGCGAATAAGTTAAACATCTAAATCAGCTCATGTTACATACCAAAAATCAAATACTATCTCCTATCATTTTTACGTTACTTGACAAAAACGAATCATTATGATACGGACCGTCTCAAGTATTCTTAGTGTAATTGTGGCCATAATTTTTTTCTGGAAACCACTGGAATAAATTTTTAATCTTTCTGAATATTGTGTAAATTATAAAAATGTAAACCAAGAATGATTTAAGTAAAAGGCTTAGAGAACTCAAGGCCGTTAAGGAAAAGATAATACAAACAAGAACTGTGTAAACAATAAAAGAAGGAAAGGAAGAACAAAGAACACAGTGAAAAGATAAAGAACTGCTGGAAGGACAAAAACCGAGAGAAAAGGAAGATCGTTATGCAGAGGCTGCTTTGGTTATTGTAAACATTTAATAGTTTTAATGAACAGGTTGGCTACGCAATCCCTTGCCACTGGGAGCAGACACTCTTATGTTACAGTTACCAGACTTTACTTGCAGGACCATTGTTTATAGACGCAGCAGACTCGCCCTAGTTCATTTTCTTTATAAAACAGAATTCGAATGGAAACAGAACTGGCTTTATGTTATCTATTATTATATTATTGGACGTTTAGTAGCATTTGCAGCGATCACGTATCTTCATCACTGAGTGCCCTAACACCCTTCCACAATTCTCCCCTCTCAACAGGACTTGAGATCAGTTATAGTTTAGTATGGTTGCCCAAACAGGTTTACATAACCTATTCAGTGAAGAAGAAGAAGAAGAAAATAAGAAAATAGTGATGATGATGATAATGTCAACGATGACGAAGATGAATACAATGTGGAAGGTCATGTAAAATCCTTTCACAAAGTTTAGAGCTGGTTAAGATTGTAAAAAAAAAAAAAAAACACCTACAAGGAATATCAATATAAATCTCAATGCCTGGTTATGCAGTTTATATAATCAAGATACTAATATTTTAGTGGTAATAGTGACAAAGGAATTTTAAGGTGCATAAAGCATGCAAATAATTTTAATATTAGATAAGTATGGAGTTAAATAGCTTATGAAACCATGGTTACTTAAGAAATAATACTATTCACTCAGGCAAAATAGCATATCAGAATGTAATCTATCCTATGATTTTTGCTTTCTTTTCGCTGAAAAGTCAGCAAGAATGTTGAGGAAAACAGCACAAATTTAACATTTCATGAATAACGGGAAACAATGTATACTCCATAAACTGGAAAAAGTATCGTAACGTTCTTTTACGATGCCTGTTCTCGGGTTTTCGGTTCCAACTTTGTTGTAATTTATAGCTCGTTGTTGCTTGCGCCCCGTCTATTCACTGCTCTCTGTGTGACCTCAAAACAACTTCTCGGAAATTGTATTCGCGTGTGAACAAGACTTTCAACAGGGTACACCATTACCATTTACTACCGACTTCTCCCTTTAGATGTTTAATGTTTTTACTATTATATTCATTACAGTTTATAATTTGAATTTTTAACTAATCAAGGTGATAACGTTTTAATCGTCGTATCAATAATAATAGCATAACTGGTTGATTGAAAAATTACTCTTATCAATTCCAATCAAACTATTATAAATGTGAATGAACGATTGTTATAAAAGTTTGTAGTAATCTCTAACGTATCGTATTCCCTATACACTTTCAAAATCACGATCATTGTGATAATCTGTTCGAACGATTAATGCAAATATGGTTTGGTGCGGTCGTAAGCAGATAGACTAGAGCTAGTTCCTGCAGCGCTTCTTCGGACGTCTGACACCTCTCCGTCACTTCGGCTGATAATTCTATAACTGTGTAGGGATTCGGGAGTCATACATTCAGTTAATATGTTCAAAACATTTTAGACGACATTTGACGAATCTATCAAGTATACTCATAATTTTCGACTCCTGCCGTAATTCTATATTTCCTTTGCGACCTTAAAGATTATATCCTGCTCTATGCTGCTACTGTACTGTGTCTGAGAAATCTCACTTCCACCGCTTGAATACGATTGCCACGTGGTTTCCTTAAAGTCTAATTCTCAGGCCCATTCCTTTATTCATTCAGACTCTTCCTCCTTTGTCAGGCCTGTTTATTTACTCGTTAATTTTACAGTTCGTATGATGGTCCCAGATATGTGGTTGGACTAATGTTTAACCTCTTCACCACGACATATTTGTAATAATAAAACACTTTAAAGCCCAGATAGTCAGAACTACTAACCTGTTCTAGTAAAGTATTATCGAAAATAATTTTTCCTTGTGTGGGATCAACTCCATGAATACCTGACGTAAAGACCCTAGCCTTCAATGCAGAGATCTATAATTCTAAATTCTTGCATTAATGCAAAATGATTTCGTTTTTATATTGTAACGTCACAGAACGTTCCATAAAGGAAATTATTTGCATAGCAATTTATCATAAGAGGAAAGTGAGGTGAACAGTATCGAACCCAAGTAATCCTAAAAATTTTGTAATATTGTCTAATAATTAATATCATTAACATGAAAAAACGACAGGACTATGACTAAGACTCAAACCCCATATATATTATTTAAGTGAAGAACAGATACTAATAATATACTATAAGAGAGACAGATAATATCAGAAACAACCAAAATGAGGCCATTACTTATTAAGAAATGTAACTCTGAATAGGGTATAAAAAACTATTTATTGTGAATTAATGGACAAGATCCATTATTATACTTTGTAATGTAAATAAAATAAATGTATTAAATGATTTGAATACATTATTAGAAAGGATCTAAGTTGAAATAAAAAAATTATAAATGTTATGACACAAAATGTATGTTTAGGAGCCGAGTCCAATCACTCAGATTTTATGTGAAAATTAATTATTATAGAAGTGAGTTAAAAACTATATGCAATTGTCATGTAGACAAATAGGAACAAATTATCTTGAATAAAGAAAGCTGTAAAGTGGTTAAAAATCAGTTAAAATAGCCAAAAACGGTATTAACTAAAAACATGTAGTAGACCTATAATATTGTAATATTTATGAATTTAATGTTGACAAAATGCAACCAAATTGCATTATAAAGTTGACATACAATATAATGTGACTATACTAATATATTTGACTAACATAAACACTTTAACAGTCGAGTTAGGAAACTATTTACGTATACCATACCTGGCTGAAGCCAAGGAACCATCACGAAAAACAGTCATATCTGACAAAATAATTGCAAAATATTAGCAAAAATAAAGGAAAAAGGTACAATCCTATAGTGTACTATAGTAGCAAACTTACTCAGTTGAAAACAAGCTTAATTATTAGAGAATTTGAATTATGAGGGTGAAATTTGTCACACCAAGAAAATGAATCACTTATGCAAACCAATATGATGCTAAGTAATCCTACAGTAAAAATAATATGTATCAGGATAAACCAGGTATCACAAAAGATAGACAATATAATAAACTCTCAGTGAATACTCGAAAAATCCCATATATAATAAGGAAAAAAGACAAACTATTGTAAAGAAACAGTGACAATAACATAGGCCATATGCATGGACCATGTAAAACTGAACTTATTTATATATTATATGTGCTAAATTTTATTTATTTTGTTATAAAAAGATGATTATATTATGCATTAATGTTGTAGAAGGAACCAAACAACTTCACAACAATTTTATAGTTAGAAAATTGAATTTTTATGGAAACATTCCAAGGTAAGAGTTGTATTTTATGTTATTTTATTAGAGTTAATTTGTTCAAAACCAATCGTAATTAGTATCATTAGATTCAGTTGAAAGCAGAGAATCCAAAAATAGTAATGGCATGCAGATTGTAAGTAGTTATGTAAAATTGTTTGACAAATACCAGAATTAATTTTTGTAATATCCTTAGTGTGAAGAATAAGAAATTTTTGTTCTAAAGCTTCTACGGAAGTCAAATTTGTTCCATGATATTCCATTTGATTATTCTCGAATGTTCTAGGAGGAATTTTTACACAAATACACCGGAAGTTCATGTCAAAAAGTTAAAACAATGAGCCTTACAGAGTATAAAAGGAAGATGAAATTCGACCACTTTATGCTTTGAATCCAGAAGAGACACATCACCCACGAAACTGATCATCACACCCGAGGCGAAACCGAAGAACGAGAAGTCGACGCGAGAACACAGAAAGGCTTTTCCCGTACATGACAAAAGACTGACTTAACCTCTACAAGAGTATACGCCAACGTGTTGTTGAAATAGAGCAGCAATACGACATATGTAATAGAACGCACGCAGCCAGAATATCAGCGACCCTGGAAAGGACCAAAATTTTAATAGAGAATCAATTCTGCTGGTATTCGCTAAGACAAACTGACTTTGACAAAAATCCCTATAACGTTACGTACTCGAGCCTATTTTTCAACTTTGAGAGGAGAACCAGCGCTGTGGCGGCTAATCGAGAAACCACGCGGACAGCTGATTGTCGCCGACAGTATTCAAAGCGTAAATTCACTGCTAAACTTTTTTCCAATAGTGCGGAGTTTTAAAAAACCGTATTTAGACTTTCAAATAATTATCAGTGCACTAGGAACGTCAACACGAAGAGGCGAGATTGAAAACGTCCACAAGAGAAGTGTCCAGTGCAAGAAATAATCACCCATCGGAACGTGAGTTGTTCAAAGTTAAATTTTACCTGGTATCATTTGTCACACAGTTGTACTACACATGTCACACACCTTCAAATCACTTAATTTTTGTAAAGCATCTTATTGATCTGTCTTGGTAGTTCAAAGGAGGCACGTCCTGAGTATAAAGATTTATCATACACTAAACTCATCCTTTTCAACTGAGTAAATAAAATATTTGTTAGCCGATACTTGATTGGAGAAAAAACTTGTCAATAATAATTTTTTGTAACTCTGCAATTTTATTTAATACGGGTGTTAGTCCTTCAGACGATTTTTAAGATTAATTAAAACATACGTTATTTTTTCAAATTCAAACTGTCTTGTTCACATTTTTTCATAGAATTAAGAAATCAAAAATTTTATTTTAATGATAATTTCTTGGAACAAAAATTCCAAGTGGCGCCCAAATACACATAGTAGCTTAAGTTGTTTTCCAGGACGACACGATCGCAGAGGAACCAGTAATCAGTAAGTATTGAAAGTGCGCGGAGTTTAACGCCCGACAAATAACAACACGATCCACATACACTATTTATCTTTATTATAATATGGACGCATTAAAGCGTTCAAACTGCAGGACCAATGTGACGTCCAAACGAAGGCCGTTCAGACGTTTTACAAAAGGAAAATTCATTTTTGTTTTTATTTTATTTGCAAATACTAGAGCCAGAGTTAGTTGTGATGTGAAAGTGTTCGTGATTTGTTTATTTCCTAATATTATTATAACTGTTAAATATTATGTTATTGTTGTTATTCTTAATAATATATCTTAACTGTAATCTTTGATCTAATTTAAGATTAAAAAGACAAATATACATTAAATACTAAAACTATTACCATAAGGACGTCGTTAAAAAAAAGCTACAAGGAAAGCAGAACAATTTTACTCACTGACAGCAATATCCACTCCATTATATGGATCCAGATACTAGGGATCGTAAATAAAGTAGTAAACGGAAACATCGGAGATATAGTTTACGAGTTCTGTTAAAGAGTGTACTAGAAAACATTGAATTAGAAACAAAACTGTCCGTGAAACGTTGGCTTTAATCTCAATACCCGAAATTACGAAGAGATACAAAAAAAAAACGTGGAGTGCTCATGTTAACGAATATTCTCGGTAATAATTCTGAAGCCGGGAGTGAAATGTCGGCAGAAAGGATAAACGTGTTGAAAACAAGGACGCGGTAATTAGTATAAAACAGACCGTTAGGGCAAAAATGGAAAGAACATAGGAAAGGAGAAGATAGATTCAAATTATGTTTGTATTTAGACAGACGAGTCATTTATGAATGTATATTTTCTAAATTTTTAATAAGACAAGTGACTATTTTGATTTCTTTTTAATCTAAATTCATTAAAACAAGATTGTAAATAACAAAACTGTTTTTCTTTTTCAGTTTCATTTCTTTACAACCAAATATTTTGCCTACACTACTATGAGGCATCCTCAGTGCCTTCGGAGAGTACAAAGTGTTGAGAATCTTCTATTTATACCATAAGCCACGTCCACTACATTACATTTAATAATTAACAACAAAGCATTCATGCCTAATATACCTGCCAAAAAATAATCACATCAAATTATTTTAGAATCTGAAATATATATATATATATATATATATATATATATATATATAATCACGTTTATCCATCATTAGCTAAACATGCAAGTTCTGACCAGAGAAGTTCATCTTTTTGAGACCCCATATATAAAAGTTACGAGTAAGCTTAGACATTTTATTCTTACATATTCGTAATCAGCATATCCGTTTCAAGATAGTTTGTTGAAAAAAGTTGAATAATAATTACCCTGTTAACTTTATCGTTACAAACCACTCACACGTTTAAAAAAATGCATTACTATTTTATCACGGATATCGGTTTAGCTTTTAGTGATGAAAAATATGCACAGTGTTGCCACAAAATGTATATAAAGTCACGAAGGTCACAACGTTGCCAAGTCTACTGAACGTAAGCAATTCCTGCAGCTGCTGTGTCTCGGCTGTGTATTCCAGTCGCCTACGTTTAATTCCTGTATACGATCTTAGTTATTTTTAATTTCAGTACCGTAGTAAAAATAATCTTTGAAAGACGTAATCAACTATTTTTCAACGCTGTTATTAAAAAGTGGGTTAATCATTCAATGACAGAAAACATATAAGGTACAAAATGTTGTGATCACTTTATTCACACGTTCTTTTCTTGACACGTAAATAACTATATACTAAATAAAGATATAATAAGTATATCTTCATTGTACATTAGTATAATATGTAGTTAAAAAGTACAGTACAACCTACTGTAAAATACACGTTCTTCTTCTGTGTATCTTCTGTAATTGTTAATTATATTAATTGAGATTTTGGCTACTTATAGAGATTTAATTACTGAACACAATGCAGTTTTCAGAATTGCTGTATATTTATTGGTTTTGAAGTTATCGCAGGTTGAACTGCAAAAATGGATCGACTAAAATTTACTCATCCGCCGCGTGTTTCACTGACGAAAGTAGAGCGAGATAGTTGCTATTATACCCTTTCTGTCTAGCGTACGGCGCAGCGCACAGTGTCCCTTTCAATGCAGTATATTTAATGTATCTTTTAAATGTCAATAAATTTCAATGTAGATAATGTAGAATGTAGAAAATGTAGATAAAGAAAATGATTATGATATTGATTATAATTATAATAATTGGAAGCTTGTTTCAAATATATTATACTACATAGAAATGTTTATACACGCACTCATGCGCGCACGCGTGTGCACGTACGCGCACCCACCCACGCAGGCATATTATATATATATATATATAATTTGTGATGTTTTCGATTTGTTTCTTCTGCAAGTAGTATAATTTCGTATATTCTTTTTAACACCTGACGCACGTTTCACTGAAATATATCAGTATCATCTGAGGTTTCTAAGTAAATTAATAGCAATCGAAATAATTCTATTAATATAAAATTAACGAATAATAAAAAATTCCGACTTAATTTTACATCTTGTGCCATTTTGTCAATGTTATATGTGGACAGACTTGCTTACTTTTCTATTAAATGTAGAAATAGATTTTACCATTATTTTTTGCCGCAAACCATTTAATCTTGTTGTTTAATCCTTTTTCTATATGAATAGCTCATTACAATTATTGTTAATATTTCGTGTAAACAGCAGAGAGATGCTAAGTAGGACATTGTCTCAGGTAAGATTGCATGGTAAATCAAGACTCGCGCGTATTTCTTCCACCAGTCGGACGTCACGCGGCAAAAACAGCTGATCGCTAGGTTAGCGCGGGAAGCCGGAATGGCCCCCCTTGTGTTGTGTCTATTCAGCGCTAACACCACAAGATTTCTCATTCCCGTCAACATGAGTACCTACTCAAGGTCAAATAACATTCTTAATGTTGTAATGACAGACGTGTACGTTTACAAAACACTGCTTTGGCTGACACATATATACACATCTACGTCTGAACTCGCAACCTCTTATTTATCAGCTGGCCGGTTTTACGTTTCCACCAAACGTGTTCCAGAAAATCATATTAAAATAATATGAATATTTTATAGTAAAAACATAATAAAAATAATAATAATATACAATTTAAAAAGTTAATACACTACCTCTTGCTTATCCTAAGTTTTGTGCCGTATCACTTTTCCAAGGATTCATAAAATTGTTATCTCGAATGATACATGGATCTTGTAGAGCTCGTAATCCTAATGTTCCTTGCATGATTGATGGAATATGTACACATAATAACCGAGCAACATTTTACGTTAAACTATTGAAAATAACAATGGTTTTCCAAAGTACCGGAGACGAGATGACGGAATTGTTGAACTAAAAGGAATACCGTATATCATTTGATAATCGTGATTCGTTCAATACAATCGCTTCCTAATTCTACAGTACAATGCTCACATCAATATTGAAAACCGATAAATACATGTATAAATAGGCTTACCATACGTCCCGGTTTGACGACCTGATCCCGGGGTCCCGGCCAGTTTGTCAATTGTCCCGGTTTGAAAATTGACGAGAGTAGTTTCCGTCCGGGCGAAGACGTTGTGCAAGCTAAGCTCCCGATTTTTGGTTAAATCAATAGAAAAGAGAGTTTGAAAGATTAAAAGTAATTTTTCATGAATGGAAAATTCAAAAGCTGCAGTAGTCACTTTGCACGAGTATACACATTCAAATGACTTAGGGAGCACAAAAATCCTAATGTGTGCTACACTTGCTTTCCTTCGAAAAGATGTAGAATATCCATGGTCAAGTTCCAGAGGAAGAGAAACTCGATTAATTCTTTAATTGTTTCGTAGAACAATAGCTAGACAATGATTAGTGCCACAGGAGTTACGGAACTGCTACTTCCGACGTCATACAATGAATAATACCGTACAAGCACGCATCAGAAACTAAACAGCCACGTTGGAAGACCACATCCAAGAATAAAAAACATTATCAAATGTTTATAATCTGAGGCAGAGAAATGTATTCAGAACACGATGTAACGATGGAATGAAATTTTTAAGCTATGAAAAGGACGAAAAAGTATACTGAATTGGATAAACTAAAAGATATGAAAAATATTCTGAAGTTGGGATGTTTCTCAAGATCACGTCGTCCGTTCTACAAGTTGACTAATAAAAATAAATAAAAAATAACCTTCCTTTTTAATTTAGAGAGAGAGAGAGAGAGAGGGAGCGGCTATGCAACTGTGTGTGTGTGTGAGTTTTATAAAAATTGTAACTTGGTAAACGTAGTTGGTAACAAAAAATACATTTAACGAATTATAAAAACATAAACACAATACAGGGTGGATGTACATACATCGTTGTTTGTGTGTTCGCAAGTGGGAGGTACTCTCACGTATCAAAAATTAATTACGTCACACTTGATTACGTAAAATTAGTTACGTCTTATCTACTTGAGTGTTCGCAAGTGAAACGAGTTGCAAGTGCCACTGTTCGTAAGTGGGAGCACACCATCGTCGGCCGGATACGAAAAGCAGATTAATTTACCTGGTTTCTTCGAGACAAAAGCATCAACATGAATCAAAAAATTTAACTTGCAACCATTATTTTAGTAAAACGTAGATGATTGTGGGTATCATAGCTTAGTCTTTTAGAGCATAGGCTTGTACACTTATCTAGGATTTACATTATGTAGCTGATGATAGAAGTTCAAATGCGAGTTCCTGGTCCCTAAAAACATGGGTATCTCAGCTGGGAGAGTGAACTCCAAGACAAAATACTGATCCTTCAAATGTGTGCGTGTCGGGTAGGTATAGGCCTACTCTGGGCTCCTTAAAAAAGCTACTGCTAAAATAACAGTGATTTGTTCTAATTTTGTTTGCTACATAATAAGGTGACGCCGTATAACATTAAAATTTGGGTTTGGCAAAGATTATCAGAATTGGCACATTCAACAATTAAAAGTTTTGTACGAATGAGCAGAAAATAATGGTATTTAAAAGGAACTATAAAGACATATCTTATGGTCATAAACAAACCGTAGAAGAAATTACTATTGTAATCAGTATAGTCATATTTGGACAGGTATAGAAAAATATGGAGAAGCCTGTACAGGTGTGTCGGTGCTGATGGGAACACACATAAAAACGTTTGTATGAGATTAAACGTATGTATCCAAGATAAATACCGTTTTATCTACAACAGGTGGCTTCGAAATATGAATTTGGGGATTTCCCTTTTATTTAGGGGGAATTGTTATAAGGTAAATACAGTACAACCTGTCACATCCGGACCTGTGATATCCGGAACCTTCCATATCCGGACGTATCTCCAAACTAATTTTTGCAATTTTGGTTAGCGAAATGGTTAGGGATGTAAAGATACTACTCTTGATGTTTTGGCTGATCACCCCTTTTTCTTCACTACACTTACGTCATTCTGCGATATGGTTCACTATTTTTGAATATTTAAGTTTTTACAATTGAAATACTTTATTTTGTCTGGGGCAGCGGCGTTAGGTCGACTCACTTTGGCTTCATGGCTTCCAAAAAACGTGTGCATTGAAGAAGCAGCCGAATCACAAACTTTTTCAAAAACGGATGTAGGCGTACTGTAAGTAAAACTTTTTAACCAATTTTACTTTTTGTATTTTAAAGAGTACAGTGTACAAATGCAAATGCTAAACCAATAGAAACGTCTAAAAAAACACGTTCTTCTTCTGTGTATCTTCTGTAATTGTTAATTATATTAATTGAGATTTTGGCTACTTATAGAGATTTAATTACTGAACACAATGCAGTTTTCAGAATTGCTGTATATTTATTGGTTTTGAAGTTATCGCAGGTTGAACTGCAAAAATTAATCGACTAAAATTTACTCATCCGCCGCGTGTTTCACTGACGAAAGTAGAGCGAGATAGTTGCTATTATACCCTCTCTGTCTAGCGTACGGCGCAGCGCACAGTCTCCCTTTATGTACATAAATATGTAGGAAAAATAAGGAAAATATGTAGCTAAATATGTAATATTTAAGAAATATGTAGTATTAAAATACTTTCACAGCAACAATATAATTTACATTTTACGAGAACGTAACAGTGCCCTCTTTGAAAGGTTTTGAAAATAATAGGTGCTTCATTTTAAACTTTTTAAAATCACTTTCAAAACATGCAAATATATTTTGAGCAAAGTCAATGTAATCCATAAAATACTAATCAAGTTCGGGGCTGACACTAATCACCAGTTAGATTACCACTTCTGTTACAGAAAATAAGTTAACCCTCAGAATACACAGTATCTGAAAGTTCAACTCTTTGTTGAAGAGTTTACAATAAGACAGCATGCATAAGAAATGAATTACTTTTCAATTGTTTATTGTACTTTAGAAAATTTATGAAAACATATTTTAGAAAACATTATTAAAAAAGAAACCTTGATATTATAAAATTAACAACAACAAAGTATTTTACCTATGGATTTCTGTAGTATAGGACATGAGTATAAAGTAAAAAATTGAGAATTATTAACTATTTAACAAAGTATTTTACTAGGAGAGTTGAAATTACTATAAAATTAAAGGTAGATTTTTGACTTGAAAATCTATATTGTATATATATATAAAACTCTACTATAACTCTGCATAAGAATAAAGTGTCCATGTAAGTTTCTTTTTCCACTGTTTAGTTGCACAATTAATTATTAAATACTTTTCTATATTGTCTGTTGACATGGACTGTCTTCGGTCTGAGAGTATGTTTTTGTATATAGAAAAGGATCTCTCGACATCACATGTCGTCACCGGCGCATGTTTATATAGAGGAATCGTACTTGGAAGAATATTCTCAATCGATTCTACAGTTTCGCCGTTACATATGCGATAAATGGTATGTAAAGTTGAGTAACCAGGGTTTCTATTCAGCACAGCATTTAATTTAGTAGAAACTTTGTCACCGACTTCACCCTGCACAGCATTTAACTTGTTAACTGCTTCTTCAACTATTCCTATGGCCTCTTGGAGAGTCAGACCTGCAGTCTCCAGTTTCTTGATACAACTGAAATGCGTTTTGATGTACGAAACTGAACATATCACCTTAGAGTTGTTGAATGCAGACAAGGATTCGCTCGCTGACACTACAGAATCGGGAGATAATGTTTCCACCACATACTTCACAGCTTCAAAGTTGTCACTGTAGAAATTTACGGCTGCGATCCAGGTTCCCCATCTTGTAATTACGGGTTCTGGAGGCAGAGGTGTGTCAGGTAGCCTTTGTTTGTAGCACTGGATACGGTAAGGAGCTTTCAAGAACACCTTTTTTGTTGCTGATATTAATGTATTTACTTCGGGGAAAAGGTCTCTGACAGTTTCAGCTACTCGATGCAATCCATGAGCCAGGCATGTAACATGTAGTAGGTTGGGGTAAAACACATTTAGAGAATTACCTGCTTTTAACATGTATGCTGCTGCATCTGTATACAACAGCAGTACCTTCTCTTCTTTAACACCATTTGGCCATAACAAACTTGGCAAAATACAGCTTTATCGTCAGTTGTAAAAGCACTGTCAATCTGTACCCATGATTTTAACTTAGATGACAAAGATGATGCGGTCAGTGCCATGATAAAACAAGGATATTTGTATTTAAAACTCTTAAGAACTTGCGTTGAACAATACCGCACAATATATTATTTAAGACGTCTTTTGTCCAATAAAACTTCAACACACCACACTGCACGCCAGATTGTTATTTACGTGTAGGCTTACACTCCGAGAGCGTCGATAATACTGGCGTCAAAAATCACATTGTGCCCTACAATAGCATAGAGTTATATAGATATTTGTTTGTTTAGGTAGATGGAATCCGTTGCGAGAATTGCAAGATCTGCGAAGAGTATTTATTTACCGCGGACAGCACGTTCTTTCCCCACCGAGCCCGCTGAACGTGCGAACAAAACGTAAATGAGTGGGGCCGCGCATACCATTCTCATCTAACATCCCGTGCAAAATGCCTTACTTGTCGCTTGAGCTCGTAAAAAATTTTACTTCTTGAAAGTAGAATCTATGTGTGCAATTTCGACAGATGCAATATTTTGCCTTTTCTTGTAATAAATTTAATTGGACCTGATTCTGATTAATTGCACATTTGCGCATCTGAGTAATGTTGTTATAGGCCTAACTATTTTTTGCCATTTCAATTTTCAAATTGAAGTAAAGTATAGTAAAATATGTAGAAATATGTAAGATGGAGTGAAATATGTAATATGAACAATATATGTAAAAATATGTAAAACTAAACTCGCGGATAAGACACCTATTGGTATGATTCGCCGATATCTGGCTTTTCCGTGTAAATGTGCACTCAGCATTCAAATATGTAATTACATAAAAATCCGGGCCTTAATCATCACCTACACCTGCATAAATATGAATGTAGGGGCTACTCATTACAGTATTCACTTCCCCTTCCTTTGTATTTTGATTTGACAGCATTACAGGATGTTTACACTACCTTGTAAGCACGTATGTTTCCCCTTCTGTTTTGTCCAATATACAGTAGATTTGATAGAAATTTTAAATGAAGAAGGAAACTGCTACTTGGTAAATTAATATGTAGTGTGCTTTTAAAAGGAAAAGAGAGATAGCTACCGTTTTTCTAATTCTATCAGTAGGATAGAAAACAGATATAATATAAAATGTATGAGACCCCATTAATATTAAGTATTTATCTCTAAATCACCAGTCGATTGTCTCAAAATAATGCGAAAAATTGCGAAAGAAACTACCGTGTAGTTATTTTTATCTCGCAAGGGTGTGTACGATGAACTATAGAAAAGAAACTTGTAGATAAATGTTTTTAAACAATGCCGTTTGGTTGCTAATCCCCGACCTTATAACTTTTTTATATACTTGCTTTTGTATAGAAAAGTCTTATGAAGTGAAAAGAAATTAGTAAAAGAGAATGGAAAATTCCAGGGTGAGGAAGAATATTTAACGTTACGAATTATAAAACGAAGGAGATATTACAGCTGCAATAAAGAGCAGGCAACGAATTATATCAAGGGCTCAAGAGAGAAGTAACGCAACGGAAGGCTGATTGGAATTCCTCAACTTAAATGTGAAGGAGGTATTGTATAATATTAATACTACCTGTAACTACCGCAGACCTTCCTTTGTCATAAACCGTCTCCTCACCATTCCCGATGGACCTCCTCCCAGAAACCCCCGCCAACGGAGAAATAGAAATAATTAAGTCTCTTCGTCATACTTACTACACCTGGCTTCCTTCTTGATAACTTAACATCTTAAATTTTCCTATCTACCTATCCGGTCTTTATCCCTCTCCTTTGTGCCTCCCCGCCTTACCTTGACGCCTCTCTGACACCTCCCTCCAGCTTTGACGTCCTGCGTTACTCGACCTCGTCTTGGCTGTCGTTTGATTTATACTTTTATTATGGCTCTACCATCACCCATTTGGCTCTGCACACTACGTAAACACACAAATACACATCCATACACTACACTCTATCCTGAATGCCTCCACCTACTTCGCCACCGGTCCGCGCTGCGCTGGCGTGCGACTCCTCTAAATCTCCAATCGGCGGAAGGGTGCTTGCCCCAGATCAGCCTGAGTCTTATCCTCTGAGACAAGTCTCAGACAACGCAAAAAAAGGTATAATATTATAGCGTACTGTCTACTATGACTGTGAGACGCGAATATGACAGCAGATATGCAAGAATGTAGGAGGCTACAGAAGAATAAAGGAACGGTCCAACTTCGGATATTATGGCTTAAGTAATATTAGAAAGGATTATTACAATTTATTTTATACACCACACAATATATGTGATAATTTTAATTTTTTATTTATCTATAAATTTTGAAACGAATTAAGACCTGTATTAACATCAACCGTTGTGTATATAGTTCTTTTCACTCAGACTTTTCACAAAGTTTAGTGATATATTAAAACCATGTGTAAGATAATCAATTTTTGTGAAACCTATAATATACCCATTAAATAGTGTAGACTAGACAAGTATGATAGTAGCTTAATACAGTCTTTTTTCCGGGATGAAAGGGAAATTATAATATTGTGCGCTTAAGAATGAAACTTTTTTTGTTACTAGACCAACGTTTATGAAAATCTATTTGGCTTCATTTCTCAGATTGTAATAAAATTGGAATCAATTATAGCCTATATCAAATTAAAAATGTTTGCCAAAATTATTTGTTACTAACCAAGTTTACTTTATTTTCTTAACCGATGGATTTTTGCATATCAAATTCCGTTTATTAGACATCGATTTTTCAATATAAAATTGGTCTCTAGATTACTGATTTGCGTTAATGCGTCCAAGAAAAATAGTAGTTTGATAAACCTTATTACTAAGTTTTAATGTTTGTTTACATACGGCGTTTTCAAGAAACTGTAACAGTGTTAGAATAAATAGGCCTACTTAAAAATTTGATTACATACCTGCACCTAGTTTCGTATACAGAAGCAGTGTAAAAAGTATTTTGTAAAGCTTTCTTACAAAATTATAACATAACTGAAGCCCAAATGATGTTTAAGATTTTGCACGTTAAGTCATATGAAGTTTACTTAAGAACCTGTTACGTTCAGACTTCCTGAGATACAGTTATTGAGAAGAACAAGAGTAACAGAAAGAAAGAGAGAGAGAGTGAGAGAGAGGTCAAAGTACATGATGTTTACTACAGTTGGCTACTTATAAGGAACTTGAAAATAATTAAACTTATTGTAATGTAGAAAGTTAACGAAACATGAACCAAAAGCGAGGATTATGTGCAGCAGACTCAAGAGTTTTATTAACAGGATCCAAACAGCCTTTGGTGAAACGATTATTACGTTAAATAATTTATTCGCAATTAAGAAGTGGTACATTTTGAAGAAAGGAAATAACCGAGGATGAGGAACTTATAAGTTGCTATTAAAATATGTAACTTACCTTTTGGATACCTAATTATTTTACAAGCAAGTTACGGAAACTATAAAAAAAAATTAATTCTTAATATATAAGCCTTCACGTATTATTTCAAAAAAATTAGATTACTGCTCACTGTGATATACGAAAAGCAAAAATATAATTAATGTAACATTACAACTCTTCAACTCTGTAAGATATAAACTCTTCTGCTTCTGCAGGTTGTTATTTATATTATTGGTACTTGTAGAAATTTTTATTAATCAGAATGGTGAATAAATTTCCAACTGATGGGAGTCAACTTGAAACATGTTGCTTCGGTACTACTGTATACCAATAACTGCATAACTATATTCTTACAAATGATATTCGGTATGAATGAGAATAATTAAAAATTCGTAATTCTCTCTCCCCCGTCTCTCTTCTCCCCCTCACTCTTTCTCTGTCAATTTTCCCCATCTACCTCACTAATAGGGGCAAACCTCACTACTACCTTTAATTAAACATGACTACCTCACTATTAATTTCCTTTTATTTTCATTAAGTTAGCACGGCAGGTCCTTCTGCGACTGCACCCAAAGCGCGCCTCTTTAAGTGCTTGTTGAAATGTTACACTGCTACAAACAGATTACTCAAGTTTGAATGTGTAGTCTGTACCAACACAATGAATGATTAAACAAACAGACACAAACAAACAGTGAAGGATTGTGTGTAACACTGAAATTGTTGACAAGAAAAAGAAGAAACTGTACGAGTTGGCGCGCGTGCGTGTGCGCGCGCGAGAGAGAGAGAGTGAGTGAGTGAGTGAGTGAGAGGACTGAAAGAGAGAACATGGGCAGAGGTAAAAAAAATCTGTCGCATTAAATTCACGCCAACAACATTCTTAATGTCGTAATGACACAACAGTCTTTGTTTACAAAAATTATTACGATTGTCACGACACAAATATACAGATCTAATGTGTGTTGGCAGGCTGACGCGTTCGTACTACCAATTCATTCGAAGGCTGTATTCACTCCTGTCTGTATTAAAATAATACAAATGTTGTTTTATAGTAATAATATAATAATAATAATAACAACTATCACGATTTGTAGGCTTAAGCATTCATAACATAAACAGTTTTCTAACGTTCCCTCCACTCAAAAGACTTCTACGAACTTTTTTTAACCTATTGATTTTACTCCATTTTTAATAATTCACCAATCCCTTCAGTTTATAACTTACTGCTTACATGTCGGAGTCATGTGATAGTATGAAACTTTTATTGAGCAGAATTCAGTATGACGGATATTCGTGGCATACCTACGGAGATGTGAAAGTAACGTAGTTATACTTCGATTGCAGCTTGGATTCACTAAAGTCTGTTGCCTTCTGTACGAGCGGGTAAATTCTATGCAGGAATGGGAAAATTATTATGTAAAAAAAAGCAGTGATCATTAAAGACAGAGGCACTGAGTGTAGGAGATCAGACCGTTGTAGGTCAAGTACTAGTAAAACCTGGAAAAGCTTATCGTTCACTACTACATATTAAGTAGGTTTAATGAAAATTTGTAAATGGAACGGATGTAATTTCGAAACTGTTAATTTCCTTCAAGTGTGTACTAAAGTAAAGAATGTTACAATTTATAAGTTGGTAATTACACCAGGTAATGCTAACAACCAGTAGCCTACTGATTCGAATGTGTGTGTGAAGAGGGCTTTAGAGTCGATAATAACGCTATTACCTACTTGACACAGACATTCCCGTGTCACCTGCATTTTGTATTATGCAAACGTTCGGAGGATGTAAATTTTTCAACAACATTGTTGGAGTTCCAAC
Source organism: Magicicada septendecula (assembly GCA_034769895.1). Classification (NCBI taxonomy): domain Eukaryota; kingdom Metazoa; phylum Arthropoda; class Insecta; order Hemiptera; family Cicadidae; genus Magicicada; species Magicicada septendecula. The sequence goes on from CM068371.1 coordinate 457,530,844, forward strand.
CTTTAGAATGAACCGTTGTGGCGGAATGCAAGATTGATTTAAAGAATTCAAAAATTCTTGGAGATAGTACACTATATTTTCAATATTAAATACGGTGTTAATAGATTCTTCGGACTTTTTATTATCCCCAGAAAATTTTTCCAAACTTGTATCATTATTTTCCTTCACAGATTCGATTCTTTGGGAATAACCACTTGTAATTTTTATCAAGTAAACACTTGACGTTTTGCACAGAATTTAGCAATTAATACAGTGTTGTACTATTTACTATGTCCCAGTTTTTCGTCAATTTCTGTGAAGCTATCGTCATTAGGAACACTACCGTCACCGAGGTGCAGTAAGTTTGTAGAAAAATCACCATCTCCTCCTCCTCCTAAATGGGCTCTCATATTGCTTTGCAAATTTAGTCTGAATAGCATTCCACATCGCCGAGGACTTTAAACACACTGAGACAATATCAGCGCGGGTTCCTCTTGCAGTTACCGGTAATCTCTAGCGAGAATCCTCTGAAATAACAAATGTTACGCTACCCACTAATTTGTTACAATTTCTTAAGTCTTGGAGAGTTTGATTGACCGTTTCTATACAGTCCACAAATCACCTTCGTTTTACCGTTCATGATTAGTTTCCGTTTTGATCGCTCCTTCTTTTGTCATGCCTCCTCTTCAATACGAATTGCTTTTTGAATAGGAGTCAGTGAGAATACTTGACTTTTTCTTCTTGGCGCATTTCTATTTTATTTTTGCAGTCGCTTTCGGTTAAGGGCGAATTTATTCTGGTGTCAATTGTGATAAGGTATTAGCAGATGTCTCGTTTATTTCCGACGTGGGAGGTCCGGCTACTGTGGTCTCTTGACAATCTTTTGTTGGTGTTAATCTTCCTTCATAATTACTTTTGTCTCCTATCTCTCTGTCAATTACAGGTGAACACAGAACCTCTTCGATACTGAATATATTTTCATTTAATGGCCAAATTCCAGTTGAACTAAAACCTGCTGTCAGTTAGATGGTGTAGCTGCCTTTGAAAGAGCATCTTTTGCTAGCCCAGGTATGTCATGGTTTTACCTGGGTTTATTGTCATCCAGCTCTCAGCGGCTGCACCGAAACAGGCCATATAAACACTTGTCTAATGGCTGAAGTCAGATTGTAACGGGTATGAGGTATAAACTGTTTCATAAATAGTAAAAAAAGAGAGGCTGTAACTTATCTTGATGGATGTGCTACTCCAATACAACCTGCTGGTCCATAAATAATCAAAGTGATATCTACATAACACTCTGTGGATATAACGATAAGTGGTGGTTTCCAGCTGCCATCTATGAAAATACCACTAGTTTCACCCTTTTCCAAAGAGGTAACCCTGCTGACTTGTTTATTTCCCTTCAAACTGACAACTTTTTTAGGACAGTGCACTGTCGTTATGCTGCCTGGTTTCCTTCACATTCCAAATATTGTGACAGTAAAAATGAAGACGACTTATCACAGAATTCCAATATTGAAGAAAGTTTTATGTTATGTTTATTAAAACTAAATGCTATTGCAAAACTTGTTGCTTCAGCCTCTCTAAAAGACAACCTTGAATGTCGCTGCATGAAGCCAGTAAAACAATCTTTTACCGGCCCAGTTCACCAGAAAATCGACATTATTTGCAAACACGTATTCGGAGGCTAACATACGAATATTCTTAGGGTACAAACCATAATAACTAACAGAATAGTGCAGATCATAACACAGAAATCTGATTTTTCTTTTTGTTCTTTCCTAAATACAAGTTGTGGAAAACGCCGAGTCTTTGTAGGGTTTGTGAGCTACATCGCCCCAGAAAGTTTTTCACTTGTACGTTTGAACCAAATATGAAAAAAAGAAAACAGAACAAAATATTTTACTTACATTGTACCAACATACCACTTTCCTTCTGGTGAAATTGAAGGTACACCTTTAATTTTAAAATTAGTGGCTGAAGTGTAGTGCTGCTGGCCACTCTACCTTTAGTGCGTGTGTCGAACACTCACTTTAGGCAACCTATTCTACCTCCTAAATTTCCTAGCCGGCGTAAAAAGGAGCCATTATTACTATTATCATTTTAAAAATTTTAGTTTTTTAGGATTTAATAAACACGTAATCTTCATTATAGGATCACAAGTAACTGACACATAATTAATTCTGAGATCTGTTAGGTTATGAATTAATTTTCTTTTAAAAGTTATAGAGAAACATAACTTGCCCTCATGTTGCCACATTGCTTTTGTATTAGTATGATTCAATTGTACACTTACCATGGATCCAACAAAGTACGTAGCTGTAAACACCCATAGCAAATTAGTGACAAAAAGGTTGCTTTACACGTTCTAAAATACAAAAGGGAACAAAGACTCATTTTACTGTACACTGCTATAATCAGACTGGAGGAGCATGTACTACAAGCTATAACAAAAACGTTATACAGTTGCAGAGGTGCTGCGACTAAGGGACACTTGAAGAAGTACAAAGTATCAACTTATGTCTCTCTGCTCTCCCCTATATGGTAATACTGTCTTATAACGACTGTTAAACAAATCAAATGTATTGTATACCTTTATATGTGTATTTATACACAATATATCGTAAACGTTTTTTGTGGCAAAAATACCTTTATATGTGTATTTATACACAATATATCATAAAAGTTTTTTGCGACAAAAATATCTGTCAAATTTTTGTATGTTGTAATGGTACATATAACACTACCAACACCAGCGTACCACAAATAAGTTGAAAGCCACTACAATTAAGAATACCTACAAGGTCAAGCATACGATCATGGATAAAAAAGGAAGTATCATAAGCCAAAACCAAGTGAATTAAAATGAAGAAGGAATTACCAGTAAATGTGCAACTAAAGAAGATAAAGCAAGACTAACGACGAGACGACATACATAATTACCCAATACATCAAACAGTGAGAAGGAAACCCATTAAAGACAAAATCAAGAAGAAACCTATTAACCGTGAGAAGGAAACCAGTGAAAACGCCATGAAGAAACTTATTAAGAGGGAGGAAGGAAATCGGTGAAGAGAAGAAGAAAATATCCAGATCAAACACAAAAAAGGGAGATAACATGAATTATAATGAACTAACATATGGCAATAAAAGAATTATTATAAAAGAAGAAAGAATAAATGGAATAAACAACATGATTTAAACCCCTAAGCTGCAAAACAAATTGACACTTGACCAAAACTTATTAAGTGAATACCTTCCTTGACAATGTAATACAAACAATAATCAATAAGAATGAATTATTGAACATAAAAAGTAAGAAATAGAATGAATAATAATAAGTTCTTAGCTAAATTATGTGTAGACATGAAAAGCGGGCTATGTCCAAAACACCAATGACCAATTGTAAAGTGGAATTGATATTAGAAATAACCACTAATTACCAATAGTAAAGACTGTAAAAGATAAACAAAATGTAATCTAATAATAACCAATAGATATACCAGTACTACATAAAGTCAAATAAATCAAATGTAATACAGAAACACAAAACCGACAATAATCCATTGTTGTATATTATAACTATATGCTTGCCATAGAATGGATGCATGATGAACAAAATTATCTTGTAAACTTATCATAAAAGAGTAGGAACTAAACCAACAACATTGAATGAGGCAGAATACTATTCGAATAAGTAAATTCAAGGATTATAGCCACCCAAATACTAATAATAACAATAATAATAAATAAACCATGTTGACAGCTAGATGCAAGTAATCTTGGTTACTTTAAACCAAAGCAATTTTCAGTATAAATGCAGATGAACTACTGCACAATAATAACAGTGCTATCAAAACAATGATAAGAGATATTCAAGCAATAACGAGAATAATTTGATAGGATTACAACCCATATAAAAAGGTAACTTCCTAAAGTATAGTAAACTCACTTAACAAACTATAGTTAAGGTAATAAAACCACAAGATGAAGAAAAAGGACACTATCAGAAGTGACAATGACCAATGCAGTATGCATAGGCCATAATAAAATGTTATTAACTATTAATGTTATAATAATATTAAGTATCATGTACATGTTGTGTTTATGTTAGTGTCTATACAGGAAAGTACAGAGCAACTCACCGCAGCTAATAATAGAAGAGTCAACGCAACTTCTTCAGAATCGAACTCGTGAAATGGAACAAAAAACATTCTAAACTATTTAAACAAAATTAATAAACGATGTCAAAGAGTAAGTAAACCGATTTATTCATATCGGATTCAATAATAGATTGAATTGGGTAGAATAAATCAATAAACCAAAAATTAATAATAAAAACCAAAACGTTAAGAATAATAATAAAACAGACAATCTCGTCGCGCTAAAATGTTCATACACACTTTTTAAGAGAAAATTACTTAAAACTTCGAATCTAACAAGAAAAATATTGTGTCGAGTATTCATAATGCAAACCCTTAGATATCAAATATGAAATGAAAATATAAGTACCAAGTAAAATGTATATTCTATAGCCGGCAGAATAAGGGAAGGACAAATAAAATAGAGGCAGGATATCAAGAGAATGGAAAACATGGGACTACCTAAACAAGTAATAAGATACAGACCTCAGGGAAGACGAGATATAGGTAGGGCAAGGAAAAGAGATGCCTTCAGTGAAGGCAAAACAGGCTGTAATCCTATACCTTGACATGGAGAAGATTCCTAATACTTAATAGCACACTTAAGAACAAAATATTGGTATGGAGAATCATACACGACTTCCATGTTCTAAGATTTATATTTAAAATCATTTTCGAAATGAAATATTTCCATTGAAACTACTTCTTTCTACTTACTGCTTCAGCCACTTACTGTGGGCACTAACGTATACCACCTCACTTTATCGCACTTGATTTTCACTGATGATGGAAGTCGATGGCACTGGCGAAACGTCTGGTTTTGCAGAAATCATTGGTCTACGGCCAAACAGGCCGGGAAGGAATTTTAAAAACAAACTGCTTCTTTGTTGTCAATAACGTAGTACATATATACAAAAAATTATCAGGTAAACTATTACGTTACAACAAAAAAATATTTCAGGTAAACTACCCTTTCCCCGTAACCGATCTTCACCAAAATCAATAGGCCTTGAGTCCTCTATAACTCGGGCACATATGTAAAAAAATATCTGATTCTGTTTGAATTTACGGCAGTTATCGTTCGTCATGAAAAAATTTCTCTTGTTACAACATAAAATATTGCAGGTAAACTACCCCTTTATCTTAACCGATCTTCACAAAAAACAATAGGTCTTGAATACTCTACAATTCAGGCCTGTATGCAAAAAATTATTTGATTCTGTTTGAATTTGCGGCTCTTATCGTTTGCCATATAAAATCTAGACAGACACACAGACACTTTTCGATAAATTACTTTTTTTCATGTTTTGAGGGTAGTATAATCAGAATCTGCAAAAATCTCTAACACGATTTTTTTTGCCATCACCATACTTCCATTTCCTTATGGAACATGAAAGTAAAATCAAAGTAAAATTCTGATGGCAACAAAAATCAAATATTCTATCAAAAATTGGGGATATACATTTTTGGTAGGTATTTGGTAGGCCTACTTGCATTGCACAAGGAATGTGTTATTTTCAATAGGTTATTGATAAAAAAAGACTTACAAGTACATTGATTTTTATTACAAAATTTATACAAAACAGTTTCAATTCTAAGGTATCAATAATTAATAATTATTAAGGATAATGAACAAATTATTTCTTCATAGAAGATACATAAAAACATTGCAAAAATAATACATATCAGACAAATATTATTACAACAAAAATACCACACAGACATTTGGGCTTTGTTACTTTATCAGTAACTATAAGATTACATTCATAAAGTACATAGAATATTTATTTACAAGAACATAATTACAAAAAGTGAAAACACCTTTGATGAAATAAACATTTTATTTATTACATCAAACATAACTAAACTCAGATGACAATATAAATGAACTAAATATAGGTTTTTCTGCGAGGGAGTGTAGGATTGATTAGGGGTTCAATTAGTTGAAATTATTAAAAAAAAAAAAAGCATAAACTATAAATAGAAAAACTAGACTGGTATGTTTACAACAAAATGAAAACTTCAAGTTACATTTAAGAGATATTCCGTGTCAAATCAACAAGTGCTACAACCTGACCCTCTTAGATTTATTTGAAATTAAGTATGCATGTAGTATTCATAAATAGTAACACAAATCAATTTTTTCACATTTTTCTGACGGAAGGTTACTGAGTAATGGGTGCTCAAAAATGAAAAAAATAAATAAAATTTTTGACTTGCGCAACAATATTGATTTGTTCACAACTTGTGTTCTAATTAAGCTAGAACAATGACATCGAGTTCATTTGAAAGCTCTTTTAAAGGGCTTTCATATGATATAAAACATAATTAGTTGAAAAAATATATATTTTTTATAAACACATCATTATTGCATTTACTGAATTTTGAAAAACTGTATTTTTAAAATTCTCAAAAAAATATATGTGAAAGATATTGTTTTCCTCTACATATTCTGAAAGTTTCAACTTGGGATGAGCATGGGATCACTATCAAAAGTAATTTTATGTTTATCACGATTCTGTAAAACATCATTCAGATCGGTGAATTATTATTATTTTTATTTTCCTACCCGTGACAATTTTTCAGAATCATAATTGGAATTATTACTTGGCCTACAAAATTGTACTTTTCTTTCATACAAATAACTGTGTTTTAAAGCTTAGCACTAGCTAAATTAATAGCTCAAAATTAATAAATTGACCTACATATCTAAAATATATATCTTAATACAGTGATCCAGGTTTTCCGTGTACAAGCAAAAAAATCTCTTTTTAAAGACTATATACAAAATGGTTGGTTGGTGTGACTATCTCCCATCTGTTTAGTATTTTCTTGGATTTCGTTGTCCATGACGTGTCCGTTACTTAACTAAATATCACTATAATATTGACGACTCGGAACACAAAGTTTTTTATAAGTAAAAACGTAAAGTTTTACCTTACAGCCTAAACCGGCTTTCACCTATAGAAGGCTTCATCAGAGGCTGTCGTTAGTAGCACTGCTCGTCTTGTTGTTGGCGACGAGAAAGTGTTTCGAAAGATTGAAGCTGTGTGTGTGTGGTGAGATGTGTTCGAATAATGCGTGCGATTTGAATTGTGTCTGTTCGTTTAGGATGTCGTTTTTATTTGTTTTTGTGTGTTTGTATATTTCTAATTGTTCTAGAGTGTCTAGTTTTCGGCCTTTTGTGTGTACGTGTAGTATGTTCATGTTATTGTCGATGTTTTTATATGTGTGGTTTGCTTCAATGAGGTGGTTTGCGAAGGTAGATTCTGTAGTGGTGTGGAGTGCTTTTGTGTGTTCAATGTATCTCTGTTTGAAGCTACGTCCTGTCTGGCCTATGTAGAATTTACTGCAATTTGAACAATTTAGTTTATATACACCGGGTAGATCGAATTTTTTTGTGCTTTGGGCATGCGTTTTGATAGTGTGTGTTCTGTTTTGTTAGTAGTTTTGTAAGCGATTCTGTATCCTGTTTTTTGAATTTGTGGGCAATTTTTTCTGTTTGTTTGTTGATGTATGTTAGTGTTATGAATTTGTTGTTTTCTGTCTTTGTCTGTTGTTTGTTTTATGTTTTGTGTAGGAGTTTACTGACTATTGTTCTGTCATAACCGTTAGATTCTGCTAGATATTTTATCGTGTTTAGTTCGTCTTTGTAGTCTATTTCATCTAAGGGGATGTTGTTAAGTCTATGTATCATGGTTCTAAAAGCAGCTAGTTTGTGTTGTATTGGGTGATTGGAGGTGTTGTGTATTAGTGTGTCAGTTGTAGTTGGTTTTCTGTATATACTGAATTTGTGCCTGTGTTATAGTTTTGTGATGGAGAGGTCTAAGAAGTTTATGGTATTGTTGTGTTCGTATTCGGCAGTGAAGGTTATGTTTTTATGTATTTTGTTTATGTACGTTAGTAACTGTTCACATTGTCTTTTGTTTCCCCTGTATAGTACTAGAATATCATCAACGTATCTGTGCCAATATAGTATTTTATGTGAGTGTCTGTCATTGTTTGTGAGTATTTTTGTTTTTTCTAAGTGTTGGAGGAAGACTTCTGCTAGAATGCTGGATATGGGGGAGCCCATGGGTAGGCCATCGTTCTGTGTGTAGTATTTATTGTTATAAGTAAAGTAGTTTTGTTTTGTGATAATGTTCAGAGTTTCTGTTATTTCATTGATAAGTTCGTCTTGTGTGTTGTTCTGTTTGAGTTTGTTTTGTAGGATGGTGATTGTTTCAGAGATGGGGATGTTTGTGTACAGGTTTTTAATGTCAAAGGAGGCTAATGTGGCGTTATGGGGGATGTGTATGTCTTTTATTTTCGTTACTAGGTCAGCGTTGTTTTTTACTGCAATATTGTTGTCTATTTGTGTGTGTTGTCTAATAATTTTGTCTAGATATTTTGCCAGTTTGTGTGCAGGGGCATTACGGTAGTTGATAATGGGGCGGATCGGAATGTCTTCTTTATGTATTTTGGGAAGCGCTTGGAGTGTAGGTGCTGATGGTCGGATTTGTTTCATGTAGGGCTTTTGTTTATGTGTCATAATGTGTTTGGCTTTGTTGACTATTTGTTTTACTGAGTTTTGGTATCTGTCGGTGGGGTCGTGTTTTAGTTCTGTGATGTTGTTCTGTTCTATGAAGTCTTGTACTTTTTTGTGTAGGTTGTCTGTGGGGATAATTACAGTCGTGTTGCCTTTGTCAGCTTTTACAAATGTGATGTTGTGTTTGTGTGCCTTTTCCCTCAGTTTGATGGCTGTGTGTATTTCTGAGATGTGGTTGTTGTTGTCTGGTGTCTTATGTACTCCTATTGTGTTGTTTATATTATGTCTTAATGTGTCTTGATGTTCTGGTGCTGTGTTTTGTATATTTGTTTCTGTGTCAATTATGAGCTTTGTTAGTGTTTGGTTATTATGTTTGTAATGTATGTTATGTTTTAGGCCTTTATCAAGGAGTGTTTGTTCGTTTTTTGTGAGTGTGACGTTCGTGAGGTTTACTGTACGTGGGTAGAATTTGTGCGAGGGAATTATATCTGTTTTGATTGGTGTCAGGTTTTTTATTTTTCTGTCGTGTTTTGTCTGTATGATATGTATTTGTTTTTTTGTCCATTCATTTGTGTTCCGAGTCGTCAATATTATAGTGATATTTAGTTTAGTATTTTGTCATCGGATAATATTCAGTCAGCTGTTGTCAACTGTTGTTGAAAGTGACCTGTACATTTTCTTTTGGTGTGACATAGCCTATAAAGTGAAAAAAATGTGATTAATTCTGAAATGTTGTGTTTTGAAATTAGCTTAAAGGTACTTTTGTACAATTCTCACAACAGTGTATAAGTTTATATGCCTACAACCAGTTAATATTGTAACGAGACATATGAGCCCAAATATTTCAGTAACCCAAAATATTAACACATGTCAATAATAGAGTGAAAGAGACAAACCAAGTGTTTCTTCTAAAAGGCTAAGCATGAAACTACATGAGCTACTCATCACCAAGGATAAACTCACAACAATAAGAGTTAATAAAACTAATGGTAACTAACAAGTGAAATAACATTATAAGAAAAAGAAGATGCACCGAACAATGGTTGTACCACAGGAACCAACAACCCAATAGTTTTCGGTCAGTAAGGAACCAATGAAGACAAGGAAGAAACATACTACGAGAAAGACACCTAACAACCATGGTATAAAATATAGATTCCAAGAGCCAGTCAACTATAGAACATCTTACCCGTATATGCAATGACTGAACAACTTACAGATTGAAGAGATGGACAAGAACTGACTAACTGAGATGACCAATATTGTAACGCAAAAGAAATGCTAGCACTCAAGTTACATAAAAACAAGGTTCACAGAATAATAAACAAGTCAATATTTAACCCCATGATAGAACAAAGATCTAATAATTATATTTATAATCATAGATACAGGTAAATAAGGATGCAAGGTAATATTAACAAGAATAACCGAACCTGTAAGTTAGACAATAGTTGATGATATATGTTTAATGAAAAACAAACAAAAAATGAAACAATAATTTACTAATAGCAAATAAGAATTTTGAGTTAAGAGGTATTATTTTGTGACAACAAATGTTATGATAAAGTTTATGTTATGTTATACCAAATATGTGTTGAGTTAATGAAAGATAATGAAACAAGATGTATTATTCAATGACTGTTGTAGAATGAAGTGTGAAGCAGCTAATTAACGTTAATAGATTTGAATTTTCTTATATGTGATCCATAGGTCAAGATAAAATTGTTATTAGATATGGAAAAAATAATTGTTTATGTAAATGTTAATAGTTAAGATTTAATTATATGTATGAATTTATGTAAAAGGGGCTATAGATGTGTACCAGTTATAAACACAGGTAGATCTGTTTACAATAAAAGGCCTAACAGCCAAAACCACTATATAACCACTCATAACATAAAGGTTAGGTACATCAATTAATAATAATTAATGAATACGATTTGAAGAGCTAGAAAAAACATTAAATTAATAATGATATATAATAAAATTTATACAAATTATGATAATACCATAATGCCATGATATCGATTAATAACATTTAATATCGAAAGTGGATTAAATATAAAAAAAGGAAAAAAACCGGCTTATATCAAAAAACCAGCAGAATATGTGTAGAAAATAATAAACCAACTATCGGTAAAGTTACATTCCGATAGGATAGCAAATTGATAAGGAATAGACAAAAAATATATGAAATAAACACTATATTCAAAACATGTGGAAGGAAGAAGTCGTGTGTTGCTAGGGACGACAGAAGAAGAGGAAGTTGTTAATTTGACAATAATTGCTTTGATGATCTGAATGTGATGAGATTAAAAAACCCAAGAATTATCTATTTAATCGGAATATTTTAAATCATCAGACACGATTATAAAACACAAAATCCTAATGACAATGTTTATGACTATCACCAGTACAGTTTAATCCAAATAACACTACAGTATGAAATCACAATAGAGAATAAATAACTGGATTATACAAGGAAGAACTTGAACTGTCCCATATCCGAAGGGAATTGATGATATATTAAACCAAATAGAAAGAATTAACAGTATCACAATTAATAATATTCACTACACCAGAAGTTATAACCTTTCAAAAACACGGAACAACACTAATTGCTTCAACCAAGAGAAGAACGTATTTGGATCCTGGCGTTGCAGAAGAAGCATCAATCGGGCTGTAAACCAATCCAGGAAGCTGTAATTCCGAAGTGGACAGGAGAAGAATTCCATTCTATTAAATCGAAGAAAGAAAATCGTACGGCATAATTGTCCAGAACAGTAAATTTATCAATCAACCGCCTACACGATTGGCTTCGTTCTAGTCTGGTAAATTATTATTATATTAATCATACTAACTACACAACACTTTAAATTTGTAAATCTTGCATTCTTATCTATGTATTTTTAATCTTCCCCACAGTTACAAGAACCTTCACACCCTGAATTAAATTAATTACAAATTAAAACACACTATATAACTAAATTTAAATAAAGTATCAGAATAATCAACAATCGATTCATACAATCTATAGCTCAAGCATATGTTAATTAGAACATATATTATTCAATGTTAAAGAAGTAAACAAATAAAGAACCTTTATATATTGGCAAAATCTTGTTATTTGGAGTATGGTTTAATGAGCTAGGAATAAAAAAGTAACTGAATAAGTATAGAATAATTGGTTAACATAAACATTGAAATAACCTATAAGTTTCGTTGAGCCGATACTACAGCGCTTATAGCGGAATTATCTGACACCAAAGAGAGAGAGTAAAAATACAAAATTAGACAGAATTCTCTTCAAGGTATAATAGGGTTGAACGGAATTATAAAATAACTCATTAATTATTTAAGTTACAGGTACACAAAGACTAATAGTTTTTAGAGAGCTAAGTTAATAATTAATTATTTACATCAATACATCCCACAACTCCAAATATCTCCGAGATTTACATAATTAAAATAATTCAAAACACATTGGCATAGGTGTATGTACAAATTGACAAACACAACAGTGGGGTTTTAAGGAGAGGAAACCCATTCCTGTACAATATACAACAGATAATATTATAAATGTATAGGACAAGATATGTTATAAAAGAATGAAAGTAACTAGGCTGTTAACTGAATAGAAGCTGTGAATAAAAGCATAGTAACATGTTATGCATAGCACCCATGTAACATAAAGAAGTATTAAAATTGTCTCATAATAATAACAAATATTACTCAAATAGTCAAACAATCATGTAAGATAAGAAAAGGCAATAACTAAAGAGTTATTAGTTATCATTAATAAAACCAAACTTGAGAAAATAAGGTTAAAAGAATGTAAATTTGTATCAACCTAACATACACATTGTTGGTACAAATTTCACCTAAATTCACATCTATCAGTAGGAAAAGCCTACCTAAACCAAAATGTTTTGTGCCTTAAACCAAGAAGAACTGATAAGCTTTCTACAGGTACCAATATAAGATACCCAAAATGGATTTTAAATAAGAATTTAAGTAAATAAAGTGAACCAAAACCGACCAAAAGGGGATTCACTAAGTAAAACGTGAAAAAACCACTTTATAATACCAAATAGAAGTAAAAGGTTAATGTCTATACCACAAGTAAGGTGTAGTGCCACTATTGTAATAGTATAAGAATATTATAAGAAAGGACATAATGTATTATAATCGTAATTAAGAACACCTGTCATGTGACACTAGGTGTAAGTAATGTTAGTCAATGATATACACTAAGGGACAGACCAGTGTACAAAAAACACTAAACCAATTATAAAGAGACTACTATGATTAAACTATTGTAACTAAATAATAGTAGAAAGAGATAAAAGAATACCAAATAAGAATGGAAATAAGTGTACACCTCATAGTGCAAAATAGAGGTCAGAGAGAGATAACTATATAAGAATACAGCAGTTCTATAAGGAGAAATTTACCTCCAAACTTATAAATTTTGCACAATCATCTGGCGATATAAGAGCTTCTACAACAATGGACTCTGTAACAAAGAAAGAATTTTAGCTAACAGAGAAAAATAATTATCATTGCCAGTATCAACAAAAGTGCAAATTACTAAATGAAATAATTGCAATTTTATGGGAAATAATGTTATTAAACTAATTATGTACTTTATTAAGAACTTTTGTTTTCCAGCAGCTTCCAAAACTCTGTATATAAAAAGTAATATAAACAAACTTATTTAGAGCTTCTAACAATACTTATCTTAAAATTATCATATGATTATACTTTCCAAAGGAAGCCCCTGATTTGAAAGCATTGACACATAATACTACTAATTAAAAATGATTCCAACTACTATGTTACTAAATTTTCTCATTTAAAATGTAAATGGGACTGTTAATAACTTTATATTGTTGTCATTAACAAGACAAAACAATCATTAATGGCTATTTTATCACAAACTTCAAAATCTCCTATAAAGCTTGCTCAATGAAATAGGACATTCCTGATGCAGAAAATTAACTTTGCCATAACACAAATTAAATAGGCTAACACCCAAACAAAAAAAATGCTTTGAAAACAAAACATTAATGAAATATGGTATGAATTAATTGTGCTACATTCAAAGCTGATTTTCTTAATTGATTTAAAGTACCTATACAAGTCTAGTTTGTCAAGTAAAGATAATTTAGGTAAACCTAACACTACATATGAAACAAACATTAAATCAAATATGCTAATGTTACAAAATTCACAAACAGAAAAAAAAAATTTTAAATTATCTATAGGCTAAATTGCTTTGATTATATTACCTTCTCCACTTCATATGTTTTCCACATCAATATCATCTGATGTCGATACTACTGATGGTGCAATAATAGTCATTTTTTCCCAGTCAATTCTGGAAAGTTCAGGAGGAACCTGAAAGATCATTACAAAACTCATACATAATTTTTCACTAAGTTAATAATTATAATAATATTAAGCTAATAATTAAGAGAATAATTTATTTTCTTAACCTAGCACAATATTTGTAGGTTAGCACTATTAATTTACAAAAAGTTAATGGATTTTGTGTAAATTTCTAAAAAAAATTAAATTTACAGCATAATCTAGTAGTTATTTTATAGCAATCTATTTTAATTTAAATGAACTCAAGTCACTATCGCTTGGTTACATCCCTGCACTGAAGATTCCTGAAAAAGATTTCTAATATAATCACACAAACTCGAAAAACAAAAACTGTTCAAATGATTAACATTGAATAATATAATCCTGATTATAACGGTATTATAACTAGCAAATACATTACGGATAATTCATCCATACTCCGTATCATTTAAATCTACTATTAAGTATAACACACCCCATAAAATTTAGAATATTGAGATACTAATTTTTTAAAATTTCATGTGATATTAGTTGAGTATCATTTAGGAGGTTAAACAATATAAATACAATTCTACACATTAAGTTACAGATTATAAATACAGATAATAAGAAATTAAATAAAAATAACACTATAGGCCTACATCAATTATCGGGTTTAAGAACCTGCTGCTGTAAGCAGTGATAATTTTAGTTTAGTGAGCTTTAATCAGACTTGCATGCAATAATAAATTTTACATAAGATAAAAGAACGATGCTTTCTTTAGTCACCAGCAAAACCTTTTCTGTCTGCAAGTTAATATTATAAAATTTAATCGAGATTAAAAAGCTTTTTAATTCAAAAATTAAAGAAGTCACAGTTCAAATTCTCTTTTCACTTTTTCTTTTACCTGACAAATGTTAGTCCTTAATTTTTAAAGCAGAGCTGTGTTAAAATAAAATTTTTATGTCAAATAAATTACAATTTAATGGACTCGATGTTATGAAAGTAACTATGTGTACAAAATATTACAACAGTTTGCTTCCGTATTACAGTAGCCATAGGGCTATATTATAAATTTTGTTATATTAGGTGTTAAAATTAACCTTAACTTATTAAGTCATATCTTATTTAATTAATTACGTTTCTCTGAAAAATCCTGAATTTGAAAGTATATTTAGAGTAATATAGTGGGACTGAAGAATAAAATAAAATATGTTAACTAGTTAAATACGAGCAGAGTACAAATTAAATATATTATGGTAAGGCCTACCATCTTGTGTTAGGTAGGACCTCATTTTACGAATAAAATGACTTACAAATTGGATACATTACACAAATATAGGTAGGCCTATTTCATTTTTACAATTGAAAACGTACGCAGTCTAGCTAATATTTCTATAGGCTAATGGGTGTACTCAGTAGGAACTCAAGGCTTAGTGCTTGTCTTCAGACATTTTATACTTCATATCAAAGCCATAGATTAAATTACTGGCAAAAAATTTAGGCAGAATTTACGAACAAAATTTAGCATAAATTTCAGGCCTAATCTACCACTCAAACTTACTTGATCAGACACTTGTGTGTGTCTGAAACAATCTTGTGAAAATCGATCGCATTCCGGAAACAGAGCCCGTCTTACATCTGTAAGAAAATTAAAATTATGTAATGTTCATACATGAATCACAATAAAAGTAATAAATGGAATTTTTTTAGAGTAGACAAAATAATTGTCAGACTTACAGGAGTATCTATAATAAAGCAAAAATATTTAATTATATTGCGGTCAGTGCCCTCACATGGACTTTTTTTAAAAATCAGTTAATTAATCTTAGTTTTAAGTTAACTAGAGTTTAAGGGGTGATTTTATACACCAAATATAAGGTAACATGAACAAATTAACACTGAACTTACTACGTTCCCAGTCAAATATGAAAGTAAAGTATGAAAATATATGTAGACATGCACTATTGGTGTAAGTTCTGGAGCTAAAGATAATTCAACTGTGATACAGAACTTAGTCTATTATACTTAACACCCAGGCCTATAAGCTTTTGATCTTTTTCTAAAAGTAATTAATTTTATTTCAGAGTTAGGTTAGGCTTACAGGCTAATCCGCAGTAAGTTTAGCTAAATCAGTTATATTATCGTAGGCCAGACTTAATCTAAATAAAATTATTCTGTGTAAAGGTATCAGTAACTTGATATTTATACAGAATAAGCATTTAATACAGAATACATATTTCATTTAACTGGAGTCAGTTCCCTCACAGGGTCTTTTTCAAAAATGGGTTAATTAATTTTATATTTTTAGTTGATTAGAATTAAGGGGTGCTTTTATACACTGAATATAAATAACAATTAAAACTATATGTACCTTTTTTTGCTGTACGTCTCCTAGGCCTACTTTCACAGTCATCTGAAAAGTAAAATATGACAATTGATGTAGACATGCAAGTATCTGGAGCTAGAGACAATTTACTGTGATAAAGAACTTAGCCTATTATACTTAACACCCAAGCCTACATAACACAAACAAATTTTGATTTTTTCCTAAAAGTAATTCATTTTATTTCAGAGTTAGGTTAGGCTTACAGGCTATTCCGCTGTAAGTTAATCGGCTAATGCCCTGCTAGTTTGCTAGTTTTGTTAACATAATTAATCACTAACTAACTAAGTGTGTTTGATATTTATGTAGCATAAGGTGACGCGTATATGACAGGTTTTATTAATGCAGTAAAGGAACAAATCTAATTTAAATAGTCTTTGTATTATTTTGGAATTCAATTTTTTAAAGCAAATGATAATACCTTATGCACCTTTGTAAAGGTTTTTACTTATTGGGGATAAGTGAACTGAATTAAAACATCAAACAAATGATTTTTGTTTCACAATCAAAACAATACGCCTACTGTATTAAATTTATTATGGCAATTCTATTTACCCTAAAACACTACAATACAAAACTCCAGAATTTTTGTTTTTGTATAAATTGGCCCGCTAATAATGAAAAAATAAAATTGTATTAATTAAATTAGAATGCTAACTTGCTCAATTATTAAATTTTGGGCAGAACACAGTGCTATTAGGCATAGTTGGTTCTATAACAGATACGTGTTCGACAAAGTAATCTAGACATGAAACATAACCTAACGTATTTCTTTTATGAATTTTATGAAAAATGCTGAATTTGAAAGTATATTTAGAGTAATATAGCTGGACTGAAGAATTAAATAAAATTTGTAACTAGTTAAATACGAGCAGATTTCAAATTAAATATATTATAGTAAGGCGTACCATCTTGTGTTAGGTAGGACCACATTTTACGAATAAAATGATTTACAAATTGGATACATTACACATATATAGGTAGGCTAGAGTAGACAAAATAATTGTCAGACTTACAGGAGTATCTATAATAAAGAAACTTTATTTAATTAAATTGCTTCAGTGCCTTACAGGGACTTTTTTTAAAAATTAGTTAATTACCCCTTGGGTAATTATGAAGATTCTCATCAATGCTGATATTGCGCTGATATATTTTTATTATATTCTTCTATGTTATATAAACACGAGAAAAATAATTTTAAACGGCGGTCGAACCTATTTACGGAGACAAAAAATTAAATTTTTACTCCCATAAGAACGCATGGCGTTAGCCTAGGTATATTGTATTAATTAAATTAGAATGCTAATTTGCTCCATTATTAAATTTTGGACAGAACACAGTGATATTATGTATAGTTGGGTCTATAACAACCGGTAGGCCTAGTGTACAACCCAAAGTAATCGAGACATTCATACATAACCTAACAGCTAATTTCCTACAAACAACGGACAACATACACTAAATGAATGATCATCTTACCTTTCATTATTATTCCTAGCGCCTCCAACATATTTTTACTTCGACTTGCAATCACAAACACTTCATACGAATTACAAAATTCTGTCCCACACACGTTAGAAAACTCAACGAATTACCGCACTAGATGACTAAACAGAATAAATTATGGCAGGTCCAATATTTCGTTATACCAACTAAACAGAATAAAAACACACTTTCCTCTGTAGTGTCTGTCTTTTTTACACATGTTACAAATTTTATAGAATAATTATTACGAATGCCAATATGGCCGACTAACTACCCATATTTCATTATATACATTTGTATATATCGAACAGGTTGTCTGGCTTCAGCGTACAGCAAAAATACGATGTATAAAAATTTGTATAAGTTTTTCGTACGCTGACACACCATAACTTGGGCAAAATAACTTCTTCACCTAAAGATGTACTTATACAAGTTCCTCAAATTTGTTTTAGATACCCTGGGTAAAAATTGGCGTGTGATGAAGAAATTATGCGGCGCTAAGTCTATATATATATATATATATATATATATATATATATATATATATATATATATATAAGAATGAAATATTTAACCACAATTACATTTAGAAATTTTACAGTACAAATCTTGTGTTTATTTTATTTAAGCAATCCCTTCTGTTTTATTATTTAAAGCTCTGTTTTATGCATCAAAACTTTCGTTATCTTGTAGATATCGTCTCAGTTAAAATTGTTCTTTTTTTTAAATGTCTGTAGCTCCTTTTAACACCCGTGGATAAGAGTTTTGAATCTTTGCGGTGATAGCTGTTTTTTTTTTCAAATGAAATGTAATGGATTGCTGATTTGTCTGTGTCTCCTAGCTTCATGTGCCGCATCTGTTCTAGCACTCTCATTATCAAGTGTCATCAGGTTTCGCCCACGTTCACATCATTGGTGAGAAGAAAACTCGTAGAGGTAAGGCGAGAAACGTTCACATCCGGAAGAATTTGAAGATATTCTCTTTAAATGATAAAATTGAAAGCTCTCAACTGCGTTGGTTTTGCCACGTCTGGAGACGTACCCGAGACGAGCATGGGAGGCAAAACCAGTAAGCAGAAGAGGAAGAGGACACCCCAGAACGAAATAAGATAATAACATTAAGAAGAGTGTAGAAGGCAGAGGAGCAGTTTGTGCCCTGCCAGGGTTTTGGCACTGGACAGGACGAGATGAAGAGTTCTCAAAAACCTCGACACCCGACCGGTAGAAGAGGATGACAAAGAAAAAGACACATCACTACAGCAGGCAAAACGTTTATTTTTAAAAGAAATAAAACAACGCTGTCAAACCAAAATACAATGTTGTAATTAACTAAAAATCACGAACGTTTACATGCGTTATTAACACCGTCATTAGCTGTAATCTAGAAACACCCCCAAAAGATAAAACAGCGTTTTGTACAACACAATTTAAACACTTAAATTATTTCTGACGTATTCCGTGGAAATAATAAATATTAAATAAATTCCAATGAAATTCGAAAACTTAATAAACAAAGTTTTCGTAGACTACGACCTTCAAACAGTGCTTTACTTTAAATTAGACTGGAAAGTATTTCGGTTATTTATCAACTACTACTTTTATTTAACATCGTTTCAGTAGAAGTTTACCAGACTGGTTAATTACGGTTAACGAGCTTCGCTTCGCTTACAAAGTGTCGTAACGAACGTTGGAAACTATTTTCATTAGAGTTTACATTGACTGGCGTCTCAGAATGTTGGAAACAGTTTTTGTTACATTATTTTTAAAGCGAACGAAGCGTGACTAATTAATTTTGATTAACCTCGAAAAGTTTGTAACCAGTAATCTGAGCTTTGGAAATTCATATTCAAAAACCTCAAACATACTCTTACAAGTCAAACATTAATATCAAATTTAGTAAGTTGATATACAGTACTGGCGATATATCCGACATAAGAAAGCGATTTTAACCAATACACACAATACAGCTTTTGCAGATCATTGCTTAGAAGACAATCACTTCACACACACACACCCACACACACACTCTCTCTCTCTCTCTCTCTCTCTCTCTCTCTCTCACTCACACACACACACACACACACACACACACACACACACACACACATAACACTACTGCACAACATACAAAAAGGTAAAAAATGGATTTATTAAAAATTCTAGAAATTATTAAAGCAATAAAAATTAACAAACCTTTAACAAACGAACAAACTGAAATCTGTGTATCCCCTTTATTAATAATTTTTATTTAGTATAGTTAAGTTTTATATTTTGGATTCAGTTTATATTTAGTTTTTACAGACACTTGACTTTTCCTTATCCTCTCCAATCCCTCCCCCTCCATCATCACACCCCACACATGTCCGGATACACACGCCTAAACCTGTGTTCACCATCCTAACATCTTTTATTAGTTGTTCACAAATCTCTTTGAGAATAGCTTCATCAGCTGAAACAGTTGTCAGAGTTAAATAAAAACTGCGAAACGTACAATTTATTTGAATATTTTTAAAAACTTTTGTACTTATAGTTTCTTTTAAGACTATGTTACAAATTTACACGCGCTACAATTATAGTTTTATATTATAACATAAATCCACTAACTACTATACTCATCTCAAATTAACAGTAACTAAGGGGATAAATTAATTATTACATAATTATATAACTTGGACTCTTAAGTACCATTTGCTAAATACAGTGCCCCATTAATCACTCTAAAACCACCATATAAATACCTGTTGTGTCAGTCTTATATAAAATCTAAAATTTAATCGTATTGGTGTGCTAATGTTTGTGTATATTGTGTTTTGTATTGTGTTGTGTGATTTCCATAGTAAGTATTTATTCGTATTATTTAACCATTAAATTATACACTACGTGAAATATGATTATTATTATTATATTATTTTTTGTAGTGAAGGGTTTGTGAAGATTGGTTAAAAAATATAAAACAAATGATAACTTATTTGTGTTTTACTTTTTGACCGATCCTCACAAACCCTTCACGGGAAAAATTAATTGATTGACGGCCACTAAGAATGTAAGGATTATTATAATTTTTTTTTGTATCGGCCATCTAAGGACCACATGCCAATTTCAGTCATTTATTCTTTGATCGTATCTTTTTCTCCAATATTCTTTCAACTTTTCACTGTGTCTCTTCTTCCTGTCTTCAGTCCACTTTAAACCTGCGTTTTGTCTCTCCTACCCTGGACTCCTTCCATTTTTAACACTTTTCCCGAAAAACATCTCTTTCAAATTGCTTCTTCTGCGTGTATATAATTTTTTCTAAATCCTTTTGGACTTCTTTAATCCAACTTGATGTTGACTTCTTCCCCCACAGTTATCTGAAGATCTGCTTTGTTAACCTATTGTTGTCCATACTATATAAATGTCCAAAAAATAATAGTCTTTTTTCCTCATTGTTTCTGTTTTATTATTATTATTATTATTATTAGTTGTAGTAGTAGTAGTAGTAGTAGTAGTAGTAGTAGTAGTAGTAGTAGTAGTAGTAGTAGTAGTAGTAGTAGTAGTAGTCGTTTATTATTATGTTGAGTCTCGATCGCTTGTTCCTAGAATATCTTTTATTTTTTTATTTGCATTAATTTACAATTAGCCTGAAAAAGGCTGCCGATTTTTGGGTAATCAAACCGTCGGCAGGTAATCAAAAAGTATACAGGTTTTTTGTGAATGTGTATACTTTTCTTTAATCAGGTATACAAAATTTTCAATTGTAATGTATTGTTGACTTGGTGTCTGTAAAAGGTTATGCGTCATGATATTGCTTATATAAGTCCCAAACTCGAGACTGATACGTATTGCTAATATTTACTGTGTTTTAAGGGAAGCGCTGCACCCTATCTTCCGCCATGTTAATTTAGGTACACTTTTCTCAGTAACCATAACAGCTATCATCATAATTTTTTTATTTAAGACTGTGCCTTTTGGTGGCTTTGCTGAACCAACAATATTTGGTTTACCGAAGGAATTATTGAAAAAAAAAGTTTTTTTGAATAAAACTTGTAAAAAAAATGTGTTCAAAATAAATTAAAAAATTGTTTTCAACAAAACTATAGACAATTATTTGCTTATTAAAGGTTCCAAATGCGTATTGTAGTGTCTAAAACACACACAAAAAATGTTTACCTCAAATAGTTCCTGAGAAAAGTGTACATAAACATGAAAGAACATAACTTTCGGAAAACGCAGAAAATCTACGAATAAACTAAAGAATCATGACTTTTTAACTTTAATACATTCCAGGTTTATATGATGGGTTGTTTCCTTCCTTCTCCTCATATTGCTCTTCTAGTCTTCTTTTCATCACGTGCCTCTTCTGCCGAATCTTCTTTTCAAGCTCCTCTAAAGCCGTGTCAGGCTTCCTTATCCGTCGTTGGTCTAATCTCTTCATAGCTGCTAAGAAGTTTTTCCCTGGCATTAATCCAGCTTCCTTCAACAAATTGCATTTCCCTATGTTCCCATCATTGAAGGTTGTCACAGATAAGTACACTCCAAATTTTAAAGTTTTAAGTTCAACAAAAATACTGTTTGGAATATAACTCCAAATGACGTTATTGAGCGACTCATTTGGGTTTTGCGTTTTGCCCAGGAGACATTTCTCTTGGAGTTCGTTTTTGCATAAGTCCTTAAATATTGGTTTGATAAATGTCATAACATTGTCTTGTAAGTGGAAGTGGTTGTTATGGTCAATTTGTTTTATTTTCTTTTATGACTTTACGATATTTACACCAGGTGTCGTCGCTGTCAGGGCACAACCCATGTTGAGGTCTTTCATTTGACGAGAGAATATGGAAATACTCCACCCAGATACCTTTCCTCATGTCTTCAACTGATTTTACATTCCGTGTTATTGCTAAGCCGTAATATTTTTGTATTTGGATTATAGCTGCATTTGTAAGTCTTTTTTTTCAATCAAGAAGAGTACCATCCTGTAATAATTTTTTTGCTTTCAAAGCCTTTAGGCTACTTCCCATTCTTTTTTAAACATGGCCTATACATTCATGCTTTGTAGTAAAATGCAAACTTAGTACTATGAGAAATACAATAAAGCTTAGACCTGGATGAAAAATTTCTTTGCCTTGCGCCGCGCGTGAAAACTATCCTCGCTAGGCAAAAGCGCGTGAACATGATTGTTTAAAAGAATAATTAAAAATACTTGCCGACATCGCAGACACTTTTAAAATATACCGTTGTAAAGGGAAAGGTCTAAACGTTACATTAGCCCAATAACAAAAATTCGTTAATTTTCCAATTTTTCGCGCAGTGCCCCCCTTAAAGAGGAAAAACATTCTTGAGTTTAAAAATTTTATCTTCAGAGAATCACTCTAATTATGAATTAACTATAAATGTGTACTTCACTTAGTTTCCGTAATAGTTTGCGTGATCTGTTGTTTGACAAAGCTTCATAAGTATTTTGTTAGTACGATCTCACTATGGTTGTTGTGGAACCTCTTCGTGTTGGTTTGACGTGGTAGTGGGTTGTTCAATGGAAACATAAACTGACACCAACGAAGTCACTACCTACAAACGTTAATTAGACACAAACAACATTTAGAAACCAACAGTGGCACTATTATCAATAATTTAAGTTAAATTTGTCCAAGACACAACAATAAATCACATTATTACAGTTACAGAATGGACGACAATAGGTTGACTAAGCAAATCTTCAAATATCTGTGGGGGAAGAAGTCAACATCAAGTTGGATTCCAGAAGTCCAAAAGGATTTTGAAAAAAATAATATAGGCTACACGCAGAAGAAGCAATTGAAAGAGACGTTTTTCGGGCGAAAGTGTTAAAAATGAAACGAGTCCAAGGTAGGAGAGAGAAAAGCGCAGGTTCAAAGTGGACTGAAGACAGGAAGAAGAGACACAGTAAAAAGATGAAATAATATTATAGAAAAAGAAAAGAACAAAGAGTAAAGAATTGAAATTATCATGTGGTCCTAAGATGGCCGATACAAAAAAGAATTCTGTTTAAATGAGAGGTAAATATTAATTTAATTACACTTGGATAAATGTAGACAACATACTTCTAATTGTAAAAGAATAAATTACTATTAAGCTGTAAGTTATTACAGTTAATTGTTTCAGAAATGTAACCGGAGAAACAGAGATTTTTATCTACAGAATCATGTAAAAAAAAACACTACGTAAAAAGACTGTGTAAAGGCAACGTCTATTACAATGTAGTTGCGACAGGTTTCTCTAAAAAAGGCGACGTTTAAAAGTACAAAAGTGGGTCACACGCCATTAGTGGAACTGCTACACAGGATAAATGTGACCTGCGGTTGGCAGCACTGAAAGAGTTGAGCACAATAACGGAAATGGACGCTTGAAAACGTTTCCTACACAGTATACGTTTCCGTGTGAAAATTTTGCACACACACACACACACGCACACACACACACACACACACACATGTACTATATACAAATGACAACAGTAAAGAGTCAAACACTAAGCTACACCATTGATTATGAGGGATTCACATCGTCTCTGTGATATTCAAAATCAAACTTCCTTAATGAGCACAAAACGAACGAACAACAAACAGCTTCACCAAATGTTCAGCTTGTTAGTACTGGGTTAATGGAATATCAGTTTGATAATTTCTAAACGTTAAAGTGAGCTTTGTAATGTTGAATAACTACGTGCGGCTTACAATAAAAATCAGGTTGTGATGTTGCAGTTCTCTTATGCCGGGCCACATATTCGTAAATGCCTTTGATTCAACAGTAAAATAGAAATAAATTTTAACACTGTCAATTTGGTTCAACTGGGTGCTAATTATAATTCAAAATATTTTTCAATATTTGTTTTTATATGAGAATTATTGTTACTATTATTTTTTTGTATCGGCCATCCAAGGAGCACATGCCAATTTCAATTATTTATTCTTTGTTCTTTTCTTTTTCTCCAATATTGTTTCATATTTTAACTGTGTCTCGTCTTCCTGTCTTCGGTACACTTTGAACCTGTTGTTTTCTCTCCTATCATAGACTCCTTCCATTTTTAACACTATTGCCGGAAAATGTTTTGTTCAGTTGCTTCTTCTGCGTTTATATCATTTTTTCTAAATCCTTTTGGACATCTTTAATCCAACTTGATGTTGACTTCTTTGCACAATGATATTTAAAGATTCTTTTTTGTTAAGCTATTGCCGTTTATTCTATATAAATGTCCGACAAATAACATTCTTTTTCTCATTGTTTCTTTAACATTTTCTATACTTTGATATATTTCATCATTACGTCTTAACTTCCAACCTTCTGAAGTTTTTCGTGGGCCTAATATTATCCTAATAATTCGTCGTTTCAATATTTATAGTTTTTTAAATGAGAATTGTTATTATTAATACTATTGTTGTTGTTGTTAACCGTATTACTAGTGCTACTGGACATATAATAATTGCTTGCTGATGATGGCTGTTCGGTCCCACCACTTGTACGTTGCAGACAAAGATTTACCGAAAGCAGCTGCCCCAGGTGCAGAGAAGGAGAGCGTTGAGAGTAGCCCCTGCTTACCGCGTTTACCGCGTTTTAGGGTTAATCCTTTGGGTTAACCCTATCATTCCTTTTTCCATGGAGCTGAATGTTTCGCACCTTAGGAAAGCCGAGGTCGGCAAGGAAATGTTAAACTACTAAAGGAGGCTCCGCACCCTCGAGAAGTGGCAAACAGTTTAGGAAGACAAGACGCTAGATCGCGGTGCTGACCATACACCACAGGGATGTCGCTTTCTACGTAATGCGGCTTCCGAGCGGTCGTCGATATTTTTTATTTTACCTACACAAGATGGATAAGCATTGTTTGTAGACTGCTATAAACAGGCTCTACTTGTCAGCCTGTACTGTCCAGGTATAGAGCTTGACGGGGACTAAAGCTTCTGTAACTGTGATAGGTGAGCCACGAATTGAGCGTACCTGGTTCCTAACATCGGAATGATAGCTCGCAATAACTATGCCGAAGCTATGCTAAGAAAGGAGCATGTCTGGAGCCGACAACACGTTACGTACGCGGAATTTTTCTGGCAAAGTAGGAGGTTTAGACCTTCTGTAAATCAAGTAAATCAAAAAAGGATGTGATTCCCTAGGGCACAAAGAAGTTGCCTATTTTCAAGTAGTATGATAAATATTTACAGGATAGTGTTCGATCTGCAATTAAGTTATTTTAGGGAGTCCACTTCACATAGGACTCCCACACGTCTAGTCTGAATACACTTGCCCCTCTCCATATGAAAATATTATTATTGTTGTTATAATAACTCTGAATTACCTATCTTTGTGATATCAAGTACTCAAAACGTGGTTACACCAATAACTTAATTCAGGAAGTTTAGTTTAAGTTAAGCAAGTTGCATACACTCTGTAGGACAACCAGCCATAGCTTTAAAAACTAGCTACGTCGAGATACAAAGTTAAAGTTTTACAAAATTATGGCTGTCCCTGTGCTGTACTATTGGTGTGAATAATGGATAACCATCAAGAAACAAGACAGTAAAATACAGGCCTCGGAAATGGTGTTCTTAAAAAGAGTTAAAAGGTTTTCTAAACATGAGCGTATAAGGAATGAGACGATAAGAGAAGAGCTACAAGTTGTTAAGTTAAATGAAAAATTAAAAGATTACAATTAACGGTTGAAAACACTTGGAAAAAAATTTCACATTTCTAGAGTGCCAAACAAGTTTGGAAATATAAACCTATAGGACACAGCTGTTTGGGTAGAGCCAGGAAGAGATGGCTGGTGCATTTTGAAGGCGGAATAGGCACTACTGTACGTATTGTTAAGGTGACGATGATCCTGATAAGGAAGTTGAGAGGATTCTCTTTCGTGGATGGCCAAGACGTTTGGATTAGTGCATCGTGAAGTAAATGTAATGAGGTCTTTTAGCTAATTCCAATTTTACACTGACTTAGTCTCTTTCTGTAGTGTACTCCACCGAGTTAGCGGATTATACGTGAATGATGGTTGAGAAGTCTACGCAACACAATCAAAGCTACCAAAGCAAAGCGCAACACAGCCTACAGTATATACGTAAGTGGACAAGCAGGTAAATGTAGTCTGATTGTTGTGTGTATTGAGGTTGCTGCCCTCTGTGTTCATAACTTCGGCTCATGTCTTAATGCCAGGGCAATTCGCACTGTAGTAAAACGTAACATTCATGACTCGCCATTTTCCTTTGACTTACGGAGAAAATTAATTCGTAAATTTGATTTTGTAGCCTTTTTTTGTTAGAGACTTCTTAGTGAGTTATTCCAGATTTTTTAAAACGAATACTTCTAACAGGTTATGCATAGTAGAGACGGGTATCAACCGTTCTATGACATCTCTTCCCCTGTTCCTCTACGTTGCGTCTCTTCTGTACGCCACTAGACGAGGGGAACGTTGAAGAGTTCAGTAGAAGATCCGTGAATAAAACAATTAAAAATAAAAATAAAATAAAATTGAACAATCTACTGCAGTACAGCAAATAACAGCTGTACCTTAACAAAGTACTTCAAAGTAGTTGATTAGTAGTTATAAAAAAATAATGATAATATTTGCAGATGAGGTGGCTGTGTTAGCAAATATTTGCAAGACACAAAAATCAAAGTACAAATCTTGTAAAAATTATCTGACAAGCGTTTTTTTGAAAATACTGTAACAATGAGATTAAAGACAAGTAAATGGCACTTAACACGGGGTATCATTTGAGGTTGTTCGATACGGCACTTGGTCGGCGCAGTAAGTCAAGTTCATGTACTGATCTAGCTTCTAGGTCATTCCACAGCGCTTGTAACTATGCAAAACTTCTTGACTCATCGGCTGGAAAGTAGTAAACCATTCTCTGGGACCATTTCAGAGCATGTATAAGGGTCAGCGGACGACTTAGCAGTTTAGTAAGTCCTGTTGATATTACGAGTGCGGTTTGGAGTTATTCTTCCGGTTCAGTATTGTTGAATTAATTACTGTAATAGGGTGACAAATTGACGTTTTGTTGAGTGTTGGAAAAATTTCACTATAAATAAGTATTATAAAAGTGCCTTTGCGATTTCTAACTGTTGTTTGTTTCTAATTAAAATTGTAAGTATTAATTTAAAATAATCATAGTCATCATCATTTCCGCAGATTAAACCGAAGAGGGTTTGTTCATGTCTCAAACAGGCAAAGATTAGAGCTGGTCACTCCAGCGCTTACTCGGATGTTACACACCTCTACGTCCCCTCGGCTTATAGTTCTACAAGCGGATACGGATGGGAATGCGGCAGTCATCCATTCGGCAAAAAAGTTCACACCAATTCTGCCGATACTGACCGATCCTGTCGAGTATACTCAGAACATTTAGTTTCTGCTGTATGGTCAGCAACTTTTGATCCCTCCGGCTAGTCCTTATTTGAGGCCATTTAGTAGTGAATATGTCCCCTAGATATGTTACTAGCATATTGCAGGGTAAGACGTATGGTAGGACTGCCACCTTCAGGCTTAACGTCCAGTCTGATTTTCTGTCTGGGTGTTCTCCCGTAAACTGGCTATTTTACCATAATAAAGCGACCAGTTTTCCCTGTTGAGATATCCATAAGGGTCTTTACTGTGGTGGTTTCTCCTTGCCTTCCACGTTCTACGTCGTTGACCAATGGAAGTTCACCCGTCTTTAGGGGCAATTTCTCACCCCAAGGGCAAGAAGGTGCCTACTTGGCAATGACAAGTAGAGAAGGGACAGCTTATGCCGGCTGTCAGTCGCTCTCCAGAACCGTGTTAGCCACCTGTAGGTGTTGCCCATCCCCCACCACTTGTGCTGGATATTTTCTGTTCATGAAGGAATGAGACCATAAGGCATTACTCATCCTCTCCAGTACTTTTAAATAATTAGTCCAAAAATTTAAACACCTCTGTAAGAGATTTCTTTGGCTACAGTGCATAGTTTTCATCTTGCAATGTTTTATTCTTAATTTGAAAAAGATTTCCCTTAAACTAGGTGAGTTGAAATAATCAAGTAAATATGTCAATGAAAAAAATAACATAAAAGTATAAATAAAAAATAAAGAAGGATGATTTTATATAACTTAAAATATTGGCAAAACTGTAGGAATGGCGGAACTTTAGCGAGATGCAGCGACGACACGATTATAATGTATCTAATGTATGTGTATCACTGGCGTTGAAAGCAATTCACACTGGTGGAAAGCGATAAGCATTCTTCACACACACACACACACACACACACACACACACACACACACACACACACACACACACACACACACACACACACACACACACACACACACACACACACACACACACACACACATATACTATAACGTATATTGAAAATACCATTTGCTTCTTGAAAAGCAATAAAACATAAATAACGTTAGTCCGATTAAAGCGTCTTTGACTTGGTGACGGAGGAAACGATCGTAATGGCGCTGGAAATAAAGTCTCAAGATAATACACTGGAACACTTCCAGCATTGGAACGACTACGATCGACACTGTTAAAAAGAAACGTATCAGATATGTGCTCAGGAAAATGTTATTATTATTATTAACGTTGACGTTATTATAAATTTATTTTCTGTCAGTTAACTACATTCTTTTTCTCGGGTATGAGCACTTCGTAATACTATGAAAAATTGTTTTGGCACGCACTCGCTTGTAAACTCCAATCCAACCCAACAGGCAAAGTATGATTATCGATCAGTATACCTTTAAAAATTATAGAGTATTTAAATATAAATGCACTTTGATGACAGATATAAATAGCAAAGACAAAGATGTTACTGACGAATTGAAATCAGTTGGAACCATGGCCGGCTCTAGTGGAAGGCCTGAATATTAAATGTGCCAACGTTGAGTCTAAGATCTATAAGCATAGTGTAATAAAATAGCTAAAGTGAACATGTTATATTTTGATTTTAATTTATAGTATTACTAAAATCATGAATATACCCAGTTATAGCTAAATTTAAATTATAGGTCTGTGCGCACTTAGTACTCTACGTTTAAGCTGAAGAAACTAATGAATTAATGTTATGTCTAATGAATTAATTTTGCTCGAATTACTGAACATATGAGCATAATGAACATTATTTTGTTCAAATTCGTATCATATGAGCGAGTCAATTATTATATTTCTTAAGTAATGCAACAGTATTTTACATAAAAAACTTTTAATTTAAATAAAAATGAAGAATTATAAAACTGCTGTTAACACGCAATTAAAAATGACGCGATTCGATTATTGAAATACATATATTAAGAGATCGTCTAGTCGACCTCAAATGTCATCAATGGATGAACGTGATACTAGTGTAGCCGCTTCCAATATTCCGGCCTTTCACTAGAGCCGGCCTTGGTTGCAAACTTACACCATTTATTCTCATTAAAGATCGTCACCATTAGGTTCATCAGATTAGATTACACAAAAATGGTGTGTTCCGGTCCAAGCAGATAGACTAGGCCTGATTATTTCATCGCTTCTACGGAAAGCTTCAGCGGGCGATGCCTTAAGGAGCCACTGAGACCTGGCGACTGACGGGAGCAGTAAAGGTTACCAATTGGTTCTAAGCGTAATTGAAGGATACGCACTGTAATATGAGTGAAACTTTCTAATACGATACATTTTTTATGCGATCAATACCCGAAGAAAACTTCAGAAACATAATGGCCACCGATCGCGGAAGCCTACGTGAGAATAAATCGGAACATAGTTCAGGCTAATGTAAAATTTAATAAATAAATTTATTTTAACATTAATCTAACGACGTTGTAAAATGTAATTTTTTAATAAAAAACAGGTTATTACTAACACATAAAGACAACATTTTATTCACAAATGTATAGAAAGCAACTCTAGTGAAAAAGCAGGAAATGTACTTTGCGTATCTGCGACTGTTTCGTTTCCAAACGGGCTGCGTTTAAAAGTAAAAAAAATAGGTCAACTACAATAAGTGGAACTGGGAGGCAGCATACGTGTGACCTGCGGATGGTAGCACTGTTAGAGAAAGCCCTGGAGCTGAAATAACCGTTTGTAAAACGGTTGTAAACGGAAAAGAACACTGCGGAAAAATCTCGCTCGCCTGGGAATTAGAAACAGACGAAATCTCATTAAAACCATACGAAGATAAGGGTCGGTTTTTGCTAAAGCTATCGCATTAATGACTATAACACAACTGTATTTGTACTGGATATTTGCAGACTGTCGTCGTTACGTAACGCAAATTTATCTTTCAATAGTTTAGAAATACTTGTAGACAGTTCTTTGACATTATTGTAACTGTTTCTTTTATATAGTTTATGTCCACATAAGTGGGCTTAACAAATTTGATATAACAAAAAAGCCTTCATTAGACTGATCAAATGGTCGGTTGGTACAACATTTTATTAATATTTGAATTTAATAAATACAACTTGGTACAGTTCTAAATATACTTTTTATTTTTTTCACAAATGTTCCACCAGTTACAGCAGCTTCAGATATTAGATTTGAGACCTGCAGTGTAGGTTGTGTGGTGAAGAAGTGTATCTAATGTACGACATTGGAGAAAATTGGAAAACCCCAGACAAATTATTCAACAAAAGTGAATGTCCTACAGTTTGTAACAAAATAAAATACCCTTATCAAATAATTACATCATATACATTAAGGTTTTGTGTAGAGACACTGTACAAATTAAAGTAAGTATCATTTTACCTACTGTAAGCATCCGAGGGCTATACAGAAATTAAGTTCCGATAGGGTATTAAAGGAACCAATAATATATTTTATAAAACATTTTTATTGCTACTTGCAGTACACATCTTATACTACTTTTCAATATAGTTTTCGTCATTTTGGAATATTTTTATAGCGAGGCAACAGGCGTTGTTTACCTTCGTTGTAGAAATTTTTCGCCTGGGATTTGAACACCATTGTTTGACATCGTTGTCTTATAAACCGCTGGACATCAAGGAAGAATTTTGATGCTTGAAAAGGTAATATTCGCTTAGTGGTGTGAGTTGTAAGACGGATGATCAAATTGTTTCCAGCCGAACTTTTTGAGGAGATTTCGATTAGTGAGGAAGCAGTAACGTGTGTTTTTAATTTTCAGTAAACAAATTATAAGTAAACAAAAAATATGTAATTGTCAGTATAATGTAAAATATATAAATAATGTATATTGTGCTTCGAGGGGCGGCTGATAGGTCATGTATAGTCGCATGTAACTCGCAAATAAGAAGGGATAGTTAAAAAAACAAATATGGAATATACGTACATTTTATTTTCCGCAAAACTTACATTTATTTTTCCACGTAGTCACCATTTTCAGCTACAAATTTCTCTCAACGGTGAACCAGTTGTCTCATCCCCTGAGTGAAGAATGCCGGTGGTCTTTCCTTGACCCATAACATCACTGCGTCTTTCAGTTCTCCATCTGTAGTGAAATGAATGCTCTTAACATCCCTATTTAAATGCGAAAAAAAGAGAATATCGCGGAACGCCAAACCTGGTGAGTATGGACGGTGTGGAATGGGTTTGAAATTCAAGTTCACAAGAGCCTCGGCAGCACTCACCGCGAAAATATTTTACGTTAGCCCAGTTCTGCAATAATGTGTTCTACTTGTTCTTTCAAAACGTCTATTAGGGTGGCGATGCATTGGTGTGTGATGCGACGCTCATTTTGAATCTATTCATTCAGTTCCATTTGGGGGTTCTCATGTGTCACAGAAACTAGTCGGCCACTGCGAGGCTCATTTTCAATATTCGCTTTACCAGCTTCCAATGTAGGAAATGTTATTGGCATAATTATATATTACCTTTTGTCCACTCGAGTGACACAAAGTTTTGTCTAGGGTATATAACTAGACGAAACTTTGTGTCACTCGAGTGGATAAAAGGTAATATATAATTATTTAAAATAAGTAAATTAAATTATTTTACCTTAATCCGTCACTGTGACCGCTTGGTTTCTGTCTTCTTACGCGTTTCGTATTAAACTTAATCCATCATCAGAGTAAAAAATCCGTCAGTTATGACTTCGCTAAAACATTAAAAGGAGACACTAAAGTACATCTATGTATATATTATACAAACACAGCGACGTACGCGGATGTGAGTGCGCACTCGACACCGGTTGAAGACGTACTGCACAGTTTATTTGTGTTATCATGTTATCTATTGTTGTGTTGGGGCGTGTAATCTATGGTTATGTTGTCTATAATCTTATCATATAATGTATGTGATTTAAATGCCAACTGTTCGTTTAGTATATTATTAGGATTATTTCTGAAGGCCCGGTAAATCTCAAACTCTTCTACTGCATCCATATATCTACCCTTTTTGCAAATATGTAAGGGTTTGCAATTTGCCTCAAAATTTGTGTAATTATGATTTAATGAAGCGAGATGTTTAGCGTAATTTGATTTATTCATATTTGAAATGCTCGTGGGTGTTTTTTATATCTTTCGAAAAAACCTCTGCCTGTCTGACCAATGTAATGCATGTCGCAGTCATCACATATCATCTTGTATACACCCGTTCTTTTTTCAATTGATGTTCGTGTGGCGTTATTTAACATTTCTTGGATATTGTTATTTGTTCTAAATATGATATGGATGTTATGTTTTTTAAATTACTAATGAGCATTGAGAAGTTATTAGTATAATCAACCGCCCTATATATTACGTCCATCGTGATACGGTGAGGGTTGTCAGTTCTGCGTTTGTATCTAAGCATCAATTGTTCAACTAATGAGCTGCGGTACCCATTTGCAATTGCAATGTGTTTAATTATATCTATTTTTTCCTTATGGTTTGTTGGATCTAAAGGTACACTGTATAGTCTGTGTATCAGACTGTTGAACGCGGCCATTTTTTGTGAGTGCGGGTGGAACGAATCGGCATGTATGACCCCATCAGTTGTGGTGGGTTTTCTGTATATCCTGTATTGAAATTTATTATTGTGTTTCATAAAAGTTAAATCCAAAAAATTTATTGTGTTATTTGACTCTATTTCGAGTGTGAACTGTATGTTTTTGGTGATGTTATTTATGTAATGTAACAGCATGTTTGCCTGTCTCGTTGTCCCGTCGAAGATAACAAATGTGTCATCTACATATCTTTTATAAAATGTAATGTTACGTTGCCATTTATTATGTGGTGATAGCAAATATGTATTTTCGAAGTTATTCAGGAAAATGTCAGCCAACACACCGGATAAGGGTGAACCCATTGCAAGACCCTCCTCTTGAATAAAAATTGTGTTATTGAATGTGAAATAATTTTGTTTTAATATTACGTCTAGTAAAAGTAACAATTCTGTTATTTCTTGTAGATTTAACTTTCCTGTTTTTATTAAATTATCTTTTAGAATGTTCAAGGTTGTCTGTACTGGAACGCTTGTATAGAGGTTGACTATGTCAAAGGAGATTAACTTATGCTGACTATTAATGTTAAGGTCTTTAGTTAGTTTTATTAATTCAATGCTATTTTTTTATAGAATGATTGTTGTCTATGGTTATGTTATTTTTTATCAATTGGACCAATTTCTTGGATAATTTATAATCCGGGGCTGTTGTGTAATTAACAAGAGGTCTTATCGGTATACCTGGTTTATGGATCTTAGGTAAACCGTTGAACATGGGTGCATGTGCGATTATGGGTTTCAACTGGCGGCGTGTGGTTTCATCGAAAAGGTGTGTGCATTTATTAATCGTTTGGTTGATATATTTTACATACTTCGTTGTGGGATCGGAATCTATGGCTCTTATGTTATTGCTATGGATAAATTCGTATACTTTTTGTTGATGCATGTCTATCGGTAAAATAACCATAGTGTTGCCCTTGTC
Organism: Magicicada septendecula; assembly: GCA_034769895.1. Taxonomy (NCBI): domain Eukaryota; kingdom Metazoa; phylum Arthropoda; class Insecta; order Hemiptera; family Cicadidae; genus Magicicada; species Magicicada septendecula. Next base: position 457,565,545 of record CM068371.1, read on the forward strand.
TGATTTAGTGGCTAAGGCCTTATGTTCGTTTAGTTTATGTTTAATTTGTTTAATGGTTTTCATTTCACTTGCGTATTTCTTTTTTAAACAGTCAGATAATGGTTTAAAGTTGTTGCCATGTGTTCGTATATGTCTGTCTATTTAAAATAAGAGACACGGTAACGCTAAAAAAGTATAATAAAATGTTATTGGCCACGTACTCAGGGTACTTCGATTAACAGTTTCATCACCGTAAACAACTTTTAGACGATGATGAATGTCACTAGTGTTCACCTTTTCAACTGATACAAATTCAATCACTGCACGTTGTTTCCGACGCGTTGGCATAGCTGGCGTACTTTACTTCATAACAGTGCCGACTGACAGAAAACGAGAAGAAGTTGGCCAACGAGATTTAGAACATTTGTAACTCAAGAATGATTCTACAAAATGCCAGCACGCGTCGTGCTGTACATGTTTTGTTTTCCCATAATATGTGACTGTGCATTACTTATCAGCCGCCCCTCTTATTATTGGCACTACTGCTGATCGAAGTAAAACAAAATGGCTAATTAATAGTCTTTTTTTATTTTATAGCATGCATAGTACATTCTCAATATCAGCGCATGTAGCACACGTAATAAAAAAAATGTTATAAACAAGCTATTAGTACAATGAGAAGAATTTTTGAAATTTGTAAATTACGGTACAAATTATTAAAGTTTATTTGTTAAAATAATTACTTGAATAATTATTCAAGTTTATTCAAAGTATTTTTAAAAATGGCAGACAGAACTGCCGTATTGGTAATGCTAAACTCCCAATATTTAATGGCCAACGCCATCAACTAACACCAACAACTAATTCGTTCTAACTGAAGTTTAATGTTGAATGTTTGGTTCAGGCGGTTAAGTTTATTGTGTACAGCTTGGAAATCAACACTATTAATATCGCTCAATAACGTATAGTGCTTGAGTTTTTGATTTGTCACTTAGTTATGCAGACGTGTCAGTTACGGAGTCCAAGAAGTGTTGCGTTTTTAATGTAATCAAGGTCATCTCGTTACCTCGAATTAATATGTTTAAGTAGAATACTACTGGTACGTATTTTGTAAACTTCTTAAAATCGCTGAGATATTTATACCTCACTAGGGTTTCCGATGTACGTTGGTAGGTATAGTTCGTCTTTAAAATTATTCTCTTCGTATGATGATCACAATACGTATTGTATAACATCTTTTCTTTTCAGGTTTTAAACAGCATTAGGCCTATTATCACTATGACTTCTTATTTACTTGGAACTATCAGAATGACTCTGATTAACAATTAATTACTGTACCGCACTCCTTTGTCTTTGATGTTAACTGATCAGACTGATCAGACGCTTGAAACAACAGTGACTTGGCAGCGTTTTCTAGAGTACACTATTGTTAGAAACGGTTTCCTTCGGTGGCGTTTGGTTAAGTTGTATACTATAATGTTTTTAAATTCTCATTTTCATCTGTAACATGGTTTTCTTGATTTTGCTACATTGCTCCAATATACTCATTTTTACCTAGTTTACATTTTGTTGACATTTTACACTACTTTATAATTTATTGGATTCATTATAACTTTACATAATGCTAGTGATTCCTTGATGCTATCTGTTTACGATTTTTATTCATGTTTCATACAAACTACTTGTACATTGTGACTGCGTTTGGTTATTTACACTATTATATAAATAATTTTAAATAGGTTAGATACCTGATAATCCTTCATGCAACTTACTTGGTCGCTATGTACGACGCGTTTCGGGATCAAGGTCCCATCTTCAGGTGCTCACTCGGGTCGAGCTCGTCAATTCATAAAAACACACACATAAAACATAAAAAACACTGAATTTAAACACTCATACTGCGCGAGAGGGGACGATGCGCATCGTCGAGAAAGTAAACATGCACTAAATTATATAAATAATTTTAGGTTAATTATTTCCAGATGTTTACATGTATTAATTATTAAATTTTTACTTTTATTTTAAATTATTTATTGTAGTTTATAATTGTATTAGAGTTTGCTACAATTTGAAATTTCACCTATTGCAATATGCATGAAAACGTTAGTGCCTATCTCTAACCTAACTTTGTTACAAATTTAAAATTTCCAATTATTTTCACCAGGTTTCTGTAATGTAAGAATTTATTGTGTACAATATATAATAATAATAGGACGCCCTATAATAAAATTATTGTATTAATATTATTATGCAAATAAAATTATTTAATATTTTCATAATTATTAATTTGTTAAAAATTTGGAATTTGTTTAAAAGTAGATTAAAGAAAGTGGTCCTTAGCTAGATTTTGTTGACTTGATGATCTTCAGTTGATCTCCGAAAGCCGTGTCATCTGTCACAATGTAAATGGTTAAGTTTTCTTAGGGATGCTTTTACGTTGTTACCGGTTTTGAAAATTTACGGATTTGATTCCGTACGGTAGCGGTGTTTTTAAATTACGCAGAATCCAGTACCTTAAGTATCCTTCCGAACCTCTATGAGGAGAGTCTTCCACTGAGTAGGAATGCACTTGATTTTTAAATGCGATCGAATCTACAGTTGTTTACAATATTTACGTAACACAGAGATTATTTAATCAAGAAGCCTTATTTGTTGATTGCTTACACCATCCAGTATCTAGCATCGTGGACTCTCCTAACATCGTAAATTTCACTTAACTTTATTGTTTTGGTGACTGTATCATGATAAAAGATCATTTTCATGATAACTTTGCAAACTGATAACATTATCTGATTACTTTTACATTATCAGTAATTTATATATTGTATAAATCATATGCTGATATATTATTATATTCTCGATGTATTTAAGGGTAACAATATGTAATAATGCAATGAATTGGATGATGTAAAACAAACTGTTTCAATTCCTTCACAAGTGCACATATACGAGCGCACGCACGCGCACCCAATCATCACATACACAAACACATTCACATAACTAACTGATCTGTTGTGTTTGATACTTTCTCTTGTATCCGTATACAGGTCCTGATGATGACAATAAATATTGTCGAAACGTCGACACGAATGATCTAAAATTTGTGTTATACTTTTTTGACCGACCTTTGCAAACCATTCATTATAAAAATTTTAAACAAAATTAATGGAATATACAAACTACATAAACTTTTATTAAATTAGCTTTTAAATTTCAATGCAATTACTATCACTTCAACAAACTGAACTTGAGCTGTTGCGATATGTCAGTGGTTGTTTGCGTTTTGCACGGAGTAATGTTTGTTTCGTCAGTGAATATAAAGGGGTTGAACGGCCTTCGCGACAGGTGACAAAGCTAACGCATTTATCTGCCAACAGCTGTTACACACCAGTGTAACGACAAATTTTTATTGACTTTATCAATAACAGTCAGGGACAGCGAATGCCTGTAACTTTTCAGAAACTCTTTTTCGTACCGCGCAGCCTCTCTGACTCTATGATTAATGGGTAGTGACAACGTGAGCGAGTGGTTGTATATATCTGTGTGCGTCTGTGTAATGTTTTATACGTGCATGCGATGTTTCAAGGTAAATTTTCCGCGTCAACTTATTGTCTATAAAACGCAAATTTGGTGGCTACAATAGGGAAACAAGAATTTTTGGGTCTTGTCTCCTATAAGACTGCTAGGACAAGACAAGTGTTTTAATACGATGCTAGTATTGAATAGTCCGATCAGTTAAAATAAAAAGTTAAACATTTTATAAATTCAAGTGTGTTTTGTTTTACAAAATATTATAATGATGAGTTTTCTGCCTAAGGGTAGGTTTTACAAGCTATACTACCTCCAATCTTTCTTATCCAGGAGTAGCCACTACTTTTCTTAGATCTTTAAGGCTCGATGGTACGTGAGCGTATACAGAAGGGCTACGTATGGTAGTTACCATTGTTATAAAGTGTCACACAACCTTTCGACCACTAAACAATCTGTTGTTGTCTTCAGGTGTAAATTAACTTGGTAAATTTAATAAAATCTTAACCCTACCGAGATTCGTTCTTCCAACAAGCGTGGACCATCAACAAAAGCTAATAAACAACCGCAACTATAGAACAACTATATAAAAAAAACTTTTTTCTTATCCTCCAAATCCATCGGCGAGGACAATGAAGCAACGCCTGTAACGAGCAGAAAATTTTAAAAATTTTTAAATTTTCACCTCGGCAGAGTACGTTCACACGAGGCAAGTGTCAACGACTTATAGTTGGAGCAATAAATAAGGAGTAATGAGAAGGTGTCAGTGAAGCGTCGCAGACTTGACAATAGAAACGCATTAAGTTCAATCCAACTATAGAATTTGGTGGCGTAAGATGACAGGGAAAGGTTCGTCCAGAATTATTGCTATCCGCAGCTGTAACGAAGTAAGCGAGGACATTCACACCCGTACCGAGAATTGTAGCAGATGTTGACCATGTTACGTCAGTAGACGATAAGCGACAAAAACAAGTGAGACTCCATACTACAATGAAACGGATGCGCTGCACCTTAAGAAACAATACTGGAAGATAGGCTGACAAAGACTACAGTCATGTTACGCAGCTGGAGTTATCGTCTAATTGACAGACAAGAATTTACGAAGGGAAAGTTGGGGTGACTTCAACGACCAGCAGATGTTCAAAATTGTTAATAGCCAGAAAAAAGGGGTTAGGACATAGAACAATACGCCAGGGAGACTGAAAGTATAGATAATGGGAATCTATAGAAACACAGAGTTTACTCAGACAATAGACTGATCGACAAGTGTTTAATAGCCATAGTTTCGTCGAAACGGGTCAACGATCGTCAGGGCGAAAATCGGGGAGACGTAAGGACCTATCAGAGGCCTTCAGCCAGCGAGAAAGTTGATGCTGAGGAGTGTTTCCATAGCAACTGAAACGAAGAACCTATCGGGAGAACTATGACGTAGAATGTTGACATGGTAGGGCAGTATTTTCCAAGAATATCAAAAACTGACCAATCTCGGAATGAAGTAGGCGTGAAGCGCGCCAGAGACAAAATTTTGAGGTAGGGACGAATTAATAAAACCATCTGTCCAGGCCGGCGGAAAGGGGGTCTACACGCAATTTTGACAGTCTAAAGTCTACACTTAATTTTGAAACGGTCATACTAAAGTTTTTCAGACAGTTTACATTAATATTTTCAAGTAGTTTTACTTCAAGTGCGAGAGACGGTATATCATAAACTTTCAACAGTTTACGCTAATTATTCGGAGTTAGAATTATTCAATGTTCAGAAGAGTACATTAAACGGCGGAACGCTAACTCGAGTTCGGAAGTTAAAACAGTAACAAGTAACTTAAAAGACTTAATAACCGAAGTGCGAATTAACGGACTTAGTTAAAATTATACCAAGTGAACAATCAGACCGTTACACCAACAGACATTATCACTTAACGATATACAAATCTTTTGAACTTAATATTGTGTACGACACGTTAGCAACAACATAATGAACACGAAACAAATATTAACTAATAAGTTATATGAACGTTTAATGAAGCAGCGACAAATGAAACTAGACATGTATATTGACATTAAAACGAACTCACAGCATACACAGTAAGATGAAACATTGACTGAACACTGAATTTCAATTATTCACATATACAAACGCCCACGCGAGTGATCGGAAGAGAAGTGTTAAGTGAGTGTGATAAAGCAGCTTACGACGGAATGTGTCTACGAGCCATCTACATCACCAGAACGAGACTTCGTCAACAACTAATGGATATTCAATAACCAAGTAACCATTACTATTAATTATTTCTAATTGATAACTTCTACTGACCTGGTTTCTTTCAAAGAATTCACACCTGAGAAAATTATTAAGAAAAGTAATGAATAAATCTGAATAAAGTAGTTAATGAACGTATAAACAAAAGCATATTTGGGATTTAATGAACGCATTAAATAAGTAGAATATTGAATTGTAATATTATTTGATTTATATGTGTGTGTATGTTTTCTTTGTTTTTCAGCATATATTGAAACATGTATTTGTTATTATAAAATATGTATGTATTTCAGGTACAGCGACGTAACCTATGTACTATTATAATATGTTATGAATGATAATTAAACTAGTATTTCAGTTGATCATAAATATGCGTTCATTATTACCAATGCAACCCAAATATTAACCTAACGTTTGAAGGAATACAAATAGATTTTAAGAGTTTCTTGTGTTCAATTAAAGTAAATGAATCGATAACTATCATCTATTAAATGATATCACGTATGTGTTGATGAGAATCAGAATAGTTAGACATAATGTTAAATGGTTGTCTCACACACAGCATGAAAAGAATCAATTAAAACGAGTAAATACACATTATTTATTGCACATGAATTTATATAAATTTAGTATATAAACTGTGTTCCAACACGTGAACATAGATAGTCAGAGTCATAGATAAGATTCAATTATACACATACATGTAAGAGATCGTTAAATTTTGTATTTAAGAGCGAACACGATAACAATATTAATTACCACAAGTGTGATTTTACATTTACTACACATTTGCATAAATTGACATTTATAATTTACCACTAATCAAATATGCAAATAAAAGTTATAAATTAACATTTATAAATGGCACCCAAAGAACGTGGGGCTCAGTAATCACAGATTAATTAATTGAATCACGATTAGCATAATAAATAATCCCAATTTATTTTAATTTATAAATGGCTGCCCAACGCGTGGAATTAGACATTTATACGCCTCTCTGACGTAAGTGTACACAACGGACAACGTCATAAGCAAGCAACCCCGCGTTTGAATACAAAAGTAAACCCCTGCCGCCGCCCACTACGACATACGCACACTCTTTTTGCACTCTTAATCCAGATATTAATTGATGACTCGTTGGGCACTTGGTGAAACATATTAATACAAAAATTTTGTAAAATATATAAAAACACTTGGTAAGTTTCACACATTTTATTTAACTTTGACAGCTGTTTCGACCTCTTAAGTCATTGTCAAAGTGATGAATGAAGGCTAAACACAGGATGTAAAGTGGACATCTGGTTAGGGCATGTGTTGTGGGAACATGTGCGAGAGGTGAAGATGTGGAGACGGTTGCAGGAGCTAAGAGAAAGTCAAGTGTCAGTAAAAACTAAATATAACCTGTGTAAAATATAAAATTAACTAAACTGAATATAATCTGTATGCAAAATATATAATTAACTAAACTAAATAACAGCTTTTAATAAAGGGTATACACAGAATTCAGTTTGTTCATTTGTTAAATTTTTGTTATTTTTTATTGCTTTTTTAATTTCTACAATTTCTAACAAATCCATTTTTTTCCTTTTTGTATGTTGTGGAAACATCTGAAACATCGCATTTCTGAACATAAGAAGGCGATTTTAACCAATACAGCCAATACAGGTTTTTCAGATCATTGCATTCAACACAATCACTTCATAGATTCAAAAATCATAACACTACTTCACAACATCTCTTAGCTCCTGCAACCCCCTCCACATCTTTACCCCTCGCACATGTACCCACAACGCATGCCCTAACCAGATGTCCACCTTACATCCTGTGTTTAGCCTTCATTCATCTCTTTGACAATGACTTAAGAGGTCGAAACATGTGTCAGAGTTAAATAAAATCTGTAAAACTTACCAAGTGTTTTTATAAATTTCACAAAACCTTTCTCTTAATCCAGACCCTAGGCACATCTTTGCTAGGATGACTGATACAATTGTCATTTACAGCCAAAATAAATATGCCTCCGTGATTATTAGTTTGTACGTAAACGTTTCCCGCCCAACGATATCTACTTGAACCCATAGGATATTATGTTCTCATCCCTTACGTGTTCAGCTAATTTAGATATGTTGTCTTCCTTCCTTTAACGCCTTTCCTGTGCTCTGGCAGGCGTACTTCCAGAAGCCTTAAAGTTGCGACGAATTACCGTAATTCAGATTCGCACAGGAGGCTGTATGTGATATTTGTACACTATAATTTTAGTATTTTGTTGTGGTGTTACACACAACTTTTCCTACACTGTTGCGGGATTGAAAGGCAGAGTACTCAGTTTATGTTTCGTTGCGATCCTCCGAATTCTTTCCATAGTTCCATGAGCATATAGAATAACTAACCTATTCTTCCCATCCTCACTGTTTTTATCGTGAGCGATTTTTCTCATAGCTATAGTGTTATTAAGAAGTCTCTGACTATATACATTTTTTGAAAAATCGCTAAAAATATTATTGATTTATTTTTTATAATATTCACTATCAGTATATATGGCCTCAGCATAGGATTTTAAAATTCTCACGACACCTCTCTCTATTTATTCTGATCAGAATGATTGAACAAATTGTGGATATATTGTCCCGTATGAATTGGTTTAAAATAAACCGTAATGTACATACAATCCTCATGACGAATGTCTAACAAATACAAGAACGGCAGGGAATTTTTACTTTTTATGACAGGAATTAAATTATTCAGGTAGTCAAAAAATTCCATTAGTTTTCTTCACCATGCTGCCAAATAACAACGGTGTCATCGACATGTCTAACCCAGGTTATTGACATGATCGTCAATTACTCATCTCTCTAACCAATTCTTGTATATGTTAGCCGACGTGGGAGATGGGCAGTCCCTCCTTCGGAAAGTAAAACCCGTCTTTAAACTGAAAGTAGACGGACTTAAGACATAGTTGCAATAATTCCATAACACCTGCTATCGATAAATCTGTTCGTGTTGACAGTGTGTGTGGAATCTCCCTCCATCCGTCCCTTTACAATGTCTAAAGTATTAACAATAACAACGCTTGGAAAGAGATTAGTCACATCAAAACTTATGAGAATGTCATTACGATTAGTACAGAATTTCTAATAATATAACAAAATGCTTTGAAACTTTGGCAATATAACACCAGCTCTCTGAAAGACGTTAACAAATACTTCGGAAGCTCATACACAGGACCGAAGGGAGAGCTGACTAGGATACGTTTACTTTATACACCGTAAGTAGTAAATAAATGTACGGAAATTTAAAATGATACGGAGCTAATTGAGTTCTAATTTAAGAAGGAACGTATTTCTTCTACTTCACTCAACACTTGCAGAATTTTTTACTTATTTTGAGAGATAGCAATTTTGGTTTAGTTAAATATTTTCATTGGATTTTAAAATGTCTTCCATTTTTGTATCACAATATCAAGTATTTAACCTTACTCTCCACGTCCCTTATTCACTTTTCCGAAAGTAAGCTCTTATTTTTTTTTTTTTTTGTAACTCTTTCACTACTTTCTATTCTTGTCCCGTTACGGTCATCTTTACACAACACAGTGTGTGTTTTTTGCTCAACGCAGTGTTGACTCTGCAGCGAAATTCACAAAAAAAAATCACAGTATAACTACACTGAATGATAATTCTTGTCCAGTTGTAGACTTTATTTATTACACAACCTGATTCACCGAGTCCTAACATCGACCACCCACATATCGACTCACTCTTGTAACCTTTACGCTAATAAAGTTTGAAAACCCTCTGCGTTTTTACCCATTGAAAGGACAGTTACAACTCGACTTTCTAGACATTGCCTAAACAAAATATGCTTACATTCCCTTCCATTGGTATGTATTTACACTGTAAGGTAACTATAACCCTAGACGTGGGTTGTACAACAGGTCAGTAACCCGTTAATGTAAAACTATTAGATAGTTTTGAAAAAGTACTATAAGTACCCAAAGAAGCATCGGAATAAAGTGTTGACGTAGAGTTTCTTCGAATTACGTTAAACTGTACAATGGAAGATAGAAAAAGGAATGATGCTGTAAGAGTAGAACTAGTAGTAAGACATATAAATACGATCATTTTAAATTATAGTAGAAAATAGTGTGACCATTTGCACAGGATGAGGGAGGATCGACTACATAAACAGCGCTAAAATATTAGAAGACACGTGTGTCATCTGAAGATGAGGTGGTTGCCGGAACAGGTATACATAACCAAGTCCTCGTAGTGAAAGAAGAAGAAGAGTATTTATAAGATTACTACTTTGGATGCAAATGATAGTAACGATAGCTTTTCATTAACAGGCATAAAATTGAATAATTTCTTAACATCATAATTAACAAATCATAGTATTGATTTTTTTCACAATAGCTGTTGTTTTCGCGCTGTAAACATTAGCTTTTAAAAGAAAATTTAACTTTCTTTAAAGAAGAAATTACTCAAATTATTATAAAATCATGAAGGTAGGCTGTTATAACTTCTTTTTTTGTTTGTTTTATACTTCAACAGAACGTAAAGGATATTTTTCGCAATGTGTACCAAACGAAGCAGAACAATTTTTTCTTTGCGAAACCCCGAAGCAACAATTTCTTTTCCTTTCCTTCTCTTCCACCCCATTTTACCACTTGTTATAACTTCCAAAGGTTGAAAAACGCTGACTGTACAAACAAAACAAAGGTAACGAACCTTTTCTTATTTTACAACTGAAAGAAAGTTGAAACTGATAATTCTCTTTCAAAGTAACAATCGTTACAACAAGGAAAATTGTTTTTTAATCCAACTGTAAATAATAACGTGTAAGATAATTGACTGTGGTTGGAAACATTTTATTTAATACCGACATTTACTAGTGTACAATTTGATATGAATTTCTTCTGCACACTGTTTGTATTATTTAACATTACGGTCAACTTTACTTGTAGTCAATGTTGAAGGGCTGTATTGGTTTCTTTAGTTTTATGAAATAAGGCTTAGTAAAGCCTTATGTGTAGCACCGGGCTACACATATTTTTCTAGGGGTTTCATTACATTTGCTGAAGCCTAAGTATAATCTTCCAAACAAATTCCCACAAACTTAAAACTTAATCTTTCTACATAAGGTTGCCTTATGTAGAACTTCCGATTTCTTCTTTTTTACATATCAACAAAGTTCCTTTTATTGTTCAAATGAAGTAGTATAGAAGCTGACGCCACTAGTATGAATGGCGACTGGCCGGGTTTTGTCCATTTTCCAAACTCGCGTGACACGTAAATTTTGAACAGCTGGTAGAGAGCGAATAAATTGACGGAAAAACTTGAAAATGAACGGTTGTTTACATCAAATATTTATCTTAGGACAATTTGAAAATATTAGTCACAATGCTAAGCTACAGATATCGTTCTGCGTAAATTTTTACTGATTCCCCATGGATAGAGGTAAGAATCTGTTCTCAGCGTTACATAAACAAATTCTATTAGGTTACACAACCGTTAGCGTTTATAACTTATCCGTTAGTAATTTCTTTATTTGTTGTTTGATCCAATTTTTACTTCTATGTTTCGTAAGAAATTGGAAGTGTGGTGATCGCTAAAGAAATTGTGTTCAACATAAGGGCAGATTCTGATTGTACTGCCATCGAAACATGAAGAAAATTTATTTTTAGAAAAGTGTCTGTTTATCTGTCTGTGTGTCTGTATACAGAATTTTTTTCTATGGCAAACGATAACTCCGCAAATTCAAAAAGAAACAAATCATTTTTTTTTGCATATGTGCCCGAGTTGTAGAGACTCACGATCTACTGATTTCGTTGAAGATCGGTTTAGGGGGGAGGGATAATTTATCTGCAACGTTATAAATTAACAAGAGTAAAGTACTTTACTTTCATAAATAAAATTTTCTGAAAACAAGGTCATAATAATCCACTGTAGAAAAGTAGATGAAACTCTATAAATGCAAAGGGTAGTTGAAGTGGGAGGAAGTAATTTTTTTAGAAAATCCTTTTTGATATCAAACAAACTACTTCATTTTGAAAGATATGATACCTTAGTAATCACATATAAAGAAACTATTGCTCAATAAAATTGTAAATGTATATAAAATTGGGTTGTTTTAATGAGGGGGGAGGGGTAGTTTACCGTCAATGTTTTTGTGTTTTACCAAGAACAAAGTACTTAATTTTTATAAATAAAGTATACTGAAAAGAAAGTTGTAATAATTTACTGTAGAAAGGCAGATGAAATATCTTTAATTAAAAGGGTAGTTGAAGTGAGAAATGGTGTAATTTTTTGGAAATTACCTTTATGATATCGAACACACTACTTCATTTTGAAAGATAAGATACCTTAGTAATCACATATAATAAAACTGTTGCTCAATAAAAGTGTAAATATAAAAATGGGGTTGTTTGGTTAAGGGGTAAGGGTAATTTAGTTCTAAATATAATTCTTAGAACATGTAAGTCGTATATGGTTCTCCGCACCGATTTTTATTATTAATAGTAGAAGAGATTTTTACATTTTGTGTGTTCATCTGTTTCAACTGAATGTATTTTATAAACTTCAGTTTTAAGAATAGTTAAAAGTAGTAAACCATCACTACCTACAACGCTAAACACAACTTCAGAAAAACTAAATAACAGGAACAGCCACTTGCCCTCTATGCCGGCTGGGTACCACCGCACTGCCCTAAGTAAGCACAGTGGACAACTTCAGAAACAGGCATTAAGTAATGCACTTTTAGTTAAGCACTATTTAATGTACTAGTCGAACTTACTAGTTGAAATTGACCACAGGTTCTTTACTGGTTGAAACGTGGTGTGATATATAAGCAAGTGGCAATTGCCCGATCTAACTCTGCTGATAATATTCACATAACATCGAAGATTAGGTTTAAAAATCAGATAAAAGTAAATACTATTTCTTTTATGAATTTGCTAACTGCTATAATTTTTTTTTTTTTTTTTTTTTTATTGTTCGACTAAGCTTTTCGTCATTACTGACATCTTCAGGTCTTAAACTATCAAATTATAGCAGTTAGCAAATTCATGGTTGTTTAAGACCTGAAGATGTCAGTAATGACAAAAAGCTTAGTCGAACAATAAAAAAAAAAAAAAAAAAAAAAAAATTATAGCAGTTAGCAAATTCATAAAAGAAATAGTAAGGATGGCTGCTAATTTAAACAATACGAAGAATAAAAGTAAATAGTATTTCACAGTTTACCAAGCGTTTAGAATTTGATCTTTATTGTAACAGTTGGTTAAGACGATCGACCCCCACTGAATGCACATGAGATAAAATTAGTCACAGTAAAACGTTGGCTTGTACTATATATTAGTTGACGAAATGAATATAGAAAATACAATATTTTAAAATTTAAATGCGAACAAATTTATGGTTCAGTGTAACTGAATTCATAACCTAAAATAATATACAATCGACACTTCCTATTAAGCCACTGCTTGTTAAATATATTCAGTGATTAAATACAAAACTGTTTTGTACCATAAAATCACTACAAGGTTAGGTGTAAAAGGCAAAGCTTACTAATTAACAACACTACGGTTTTTAAGTATCTTCTTGCCTTGAAAACGATTACTTTAGCTGCGTAAATATCTGCTTAGAAGGACTTAAATAAATCATTTGCTAACTTATACTTGTAATACGTTAATGTGACTTCAGGTAGGACCTAAATGTTATCTAATAGAACAAATCATCAAATTATGCCTACAGAGTGGTTTCTATTTACTGAGTTAAATTAATACCTTTGAATATACATACGCCGTCGTTTTCTTGTTGCGAGAGCGTTAAATTCATTGTAGTCTTGAACGTAAAATAAAGAAATTCCACGTGAAAATTAAATTTGGCTTTGGGGAATTAAATTTAATAACTTGACACATTTTGAGCTATGAGATAAAATTTATGTGGGAATGGAGATATTTTAATGTTTTGCAAGTGTGACAGTTTTCCACTGCTATAGAGACAAACTAAAAACTGCTAAGTAGAGTAAATAACAAAAATAAAAAAAAAACATAGAAAAATTTAAAAAACAACCCACAGACATCTTGACGAAATGTTGCTAAATTTCCTCCACTAAAAATTTCAATATTATGAAAAACGGTCGCTCGTAAATATCAAAGGCACCTTAACGGTTTACTGACTTTTAAATCTTGATTCTCCTGCACATTTATACTGCAGACGAGAGAAGGCAATTTTTCGAGATAAGTTGTAGAATTTTTTTCATGTTCAGAACAATAAACGCGTTTCAGGAAAGGCGTTAAAGTTCATTCACAATTTTCGTTGTGCACATTCTACGGTTACCGATAAAACAGAGTTCCCAGTGATTAGGAAATATAAAAAGCCTCACAATTTCAAGAATTGCATAAAGTTCCTTTGAGAAATGGACTAAAGAATAAATCATACAGAGAAGTGGCTGACGTATTTAGACAAAAATTTGAAGTATCAGGCAAGTGGTTTTAAAAGAAAGGAAGAAAATATTAAAGCTAATTACCTTTTATAAATGCAAAAAACTTGTTTTAATTAATTGCAACGTACTGATAGTACATAATCTAGCGGGTCCGCACTCCTACGGTGTGTGGGACTCGCACCCACCAAAACCACAAACCCTGTTGTCCACGGCATGGATCCACCTCGGGACTCAGTTTCGCAATACTTCAAAGTGGTGCCATTTGTACTTCGTCCTGTGGACGTTCATCTGTTTTAAACCTTCAGCGGGTCCACGTTACCTGTTTTCTGCTATTCGGTCAGCGGCCCTAGCAAGATCGTCTTCGGCTTCCTTCTTTTGCCTTAGTACCTTCTCTATGTAAGCTGCTACCTGCTCCCAATGGTGTTCGCTCTGCAGCATTAATCCGATGATATTTTCGGGCGATATCTGTCCTACTAAATGTTTTCCAGTGTTTGCCTCTCCCCTTTCCATTTGTCACAGGTGAAAACGTGTGATTCACATTATCTAATTCCTGTTTACAGAAAATGGAGTCTGGTCTGTCTATTTCCCCATCCTATATAGGTAAGCCCGGAACAGGCCTTGGCCAGTTAGAAACTGCGTTATGAAATAATTTCATCTCGCCATGTTTACGGTCAGTCCAACTGTTTTATGAGCGGTCTATCTTCCCTTCGTGTCACTGGTCCATCTTTACTGCCAGTGAGCCCTTGTCTATAGTACGGGCCCTTGTGAGCCCTTGTACAGTATCTACTTGAGCCTTCCTCTTCTAAACCAGTTTCCGTTCTTGTGCCAGCAGATCGATTGGGATTATTCCCGCGATGACAAGAACCGCGGTCGCTGAAACCGTGAGGTAGGAGCAAGCCATTCTGAGCCCGCCACTTCGCTGCACTGCTGACATACGTCGTCTGTATTTCTCGAACTTTAGTGCATCAGCCCATATCTCCGCACCATAAAGCAATATTGAATCCGTAACCGATATAAGTAACCGTCGCTTCGAAGGTTTCGGCCCACTGGTGTTCGCCGTAATTCTACTTAATGCCGAGGTTATAGTTGCAGCTATATGAGCCACTCGTTTTATTTGTGACCAAAACGTAAGCTTCGTCTCCAGCAGTATTCCCAGATACTTAATTGCGGCTTTTGTGTTCACCGTTTTCTCTCCGACCTGCATTGGCAAGATATTTGGGAGATGCCTCTTTGTGATCAGCACGATTTCTGTTTTGTCAGCTGCCAGTTTTAAGCCGTGGTCTGTCATCCAGGAAATTACTCGTCGCATAACCTGCCTTAATCTCATCTCAGCCAGTTCCACATCTCGCGCTAAGATAACCGTTGTTATTTCAACAGCGTACCCCACTAAGTATGTATTTTCGGGCATTTCCATCCGAAGAATACCATCATATGCAGCGTTCCACAGGTCTGGCCCAAGAATTGATCCTTCAGCTGCCCCTGATGTGACCTCTTTAATCCGGCATCCTGATTTAGTGTCATAAAATAATGTCCTGTCACGCAGGTAATCTCTAATCATCCGCAACAGAAATGTGGGTGACCGAAATGCAATCTGCAAAGCGTCAAGCGTATTACTCCACTTCACTGAGTTAAACAGGTTTTTGACATCCTGCGTTACCAAGAGGCATGCTGGCCGCGAGGAATGAATAATAATAATAATAATATTAATACTAATAATAATAATCATAATAACAATAATAATAATAATATTAGAAACAGTACTAACAAAGAAGAGACCGCATCAGTTTAAGACGTCATACCTTGCCTTTCTTGATTCAAATAAACATTAATGGCAACAAATAAATTGGCAACGGTCTTGGTAGTAACTTGGTGACTTGGCGAATGTAGAAGTCTCGCCATCACACTTTACGCTGGCTGTCAAATTAAATATTATCAGTAGTAATTTGTTTTTGGCCTCGTTCATGACACACTTCTGTTGAGTCGGTTCTGTATTGCTTAAAGCTAAAACTGACAGACCACATCGCAGCGTATGATTTCAGGTTTTTAACGGTGAGCGTCGCTTTCATCTTTATAAAATCAATTCTTTACAATTACCTTTACTTACACGCTGTGACAATCTTGTTACACGGTAACACATATTGTCGTGTTGTACAATATGAACAGAATATCTGACACCAATGAAGTCGCCAATTAAAATCTTTAATTAAGCATAAACAACAGTTAGAACTCACACTTAGAACAGAATAAAAGACAGAGTACTTAGCCACAGGAAGTCGAACATCAGATCTTCAGTTAACAGATAATACTTTCATCAAGAAATGTGAAAAGTATAAATATTTAGGAAGTATAATTAACGATGATGGAACATGTGATGAAGCGTAGTTTTATGAAACTGTAATATGAGCGAAACGTTTTAATACGAGAAATTTTTGATGCGATCAATACCCGAAGAAAACTTCAGAAACGTAATGGACACCGACTGCGGAAGGCTACATGAGAATAAAGCGAAACATAGTTCAGGCTAATGTAAAATTTAATTAATAAATTTATCTTAACATTAATCTAACGACGTTGTAAAATGTAATTTTGTAAAAACTCAGGGTATTACTGATACATAAAGACAATATTTTATTCACAAATGTACAAAAAGCAACGCTAGAGAAAAACCAGGAAATGTACTTTGCGTGACTGCGACAGTTTCGTTTTCAAAAGGGCATAGTTGACCGTACAAAAATAGGTCAACTACGATTAAATGGAACTGGAAAGCAGGATACGTGTGACCTGAGGTTGGCAGCACTGATTGAGAAAACGCTGACCCGGAACTGAAATAACCGTTTGTAAAACGGTTGTAAACGAAAATAAACACTGAGGAAAAATCTCGCTCGCCTAGAAATTAGAAACAGACGAAATCTGGTTAAAACCATGCGAAGCTAAGGGTCGGTTTTTACTAAAGCTATCGCATTAATGATTATAACACAACCGTACTCCTATTAATAGACTAATTGTAGACTAAACTAGACTAGTAGACTAGTAGCCTGTCGGCGTCACGTAACCCAGATTTATCTCTCTTTAGTTTTGAAATTCTTTGACATTATTTAAGCTGTTGTTTTATACAGTTTAAGACTACAGAAACGAGCTTAATAAATCTGATATAACAATAAAGCCTTCATGAGACCGATCTAATGGTTGCTTGGTAGAACATTTTATTAATATTTGAATTTAATAAATAGAGATATCGATTAGTTTTAGGAAAAAGAAGCATACGCCAATTAAACTCACTTTTGTGGTCCACCAAAATCGGGCTACCGACAAAGATCAATATTTATAAAGCCATTGTTGAACCAATTACCACCTATGTATGGGTCAGAATGTTGGACAATCAACGAAAAGAACCGCAGGAAGATTGAAGCTATTGAAATGGACTACCTTAGACGAGCTTCCAGAGTTTCTCGTCTGGAACGTGTAAGGAATGACGTAATAAGGGAAAGAACAAATAGAAAAGAAACTGTAATATAACACACAAAACGTAAAGAGCTTTCTTGGTATGGACATCTAATGAGAATAAGTGAAGAAAGGATACCTGTGAGTGTGTTCATATTCAGACCTAGCAACAGAAGGAAAAGAGGCAGACGTAGATTAAAATGGATAGAATGGATCAAAAGGAGTATGGAAGAAAAGAATCTGAAGAATGAAGATATACAGAATAAGTTGATATGGAAACTAAGATGCGGGATGCGGCAGTAGCTGTGGTATCCTCGCCAATATGTATATATATATATATATATATATATAAAATTAGACATAAACAACCGTTAGAAATCAACGAAGCCACATTTGTACAATAATTCACAACGTTAACACACACAACAGTAACTGTTAAGGTTTTAGTTCTGCACTAATTAACACAATAATAACGTTCTACTGAACTGCAACAGTCATTTCGATCCGCACTTGTAATATCGCTAGCACTAACTGAACTAGTCCACTTCGGAATTCACTTCTTTCGCCTTGCACTGTAGTGACACAGCGCACCTAGATGCCGATAGTCTACGAACTTGTGGAAGCGATTTATCGAATTATCTAGGGTGTTAATTATTTGTGTGTCGCAAAATGATCTCCACGCTTGGACATCTTCGTGCGTTGCCCCAGGAAAAGATTTACTTTTGTATGTGTCAGGAATATGATTATATTCTTGTTCCAAGTTTCTTCCTAAGCAGTGACATTTTCTAGCTTGTGTACTTTTAATTTGCTCTGGGTGATGTGAGTTGAAGAAGGCACTATTGTTATCACATGTGTTGTCTTCGTGAGGTTCATGTTAACACCAGTACCACTACTACTGCCACGAGTAACATTTTGTAGCGTTTTACAAAACGTACCGAATAATTCTTAATCTTGTTGCTTCAATTTGTAGGTTAGCTTAGACCGATTAGTTTCTTATATAACCCAAGGAAGACATATTCATATATTATGTAGGAATTGGAACAGGTGTAAATGCGTAGAGAAAAAATAGTATTGGTAGCATAAGAAGAAGAAGAAGAAGAAGAAGAAGAAGAAGAAGAAGAAGAAGAAGAAAAAGAAGAAGAAGAAGAAGAAGAAGAAGAAGAAGAAGAAGAAGAAGAAGAAGAAGAAGAAGAAGAAGAAGAAGAAGAAGAAGAAGAAGAAGAAGAAGGTGGAGGAGGAAATGAAAATGGATAAGGTAATAACACACAATAATAAAAAACTACTTAAACGAGAAATTGTAATTACGTTTCAATGTAACAGTTAGTACATCTAGCCGTGGCTGTTCATTATTTAATATATCAATATTTTCCGTCCCTCTATCTGCAGCACAGGAAATCACAATTCTGGCACTTAAATAATTGCGTTTACTGAAAACGTGTTAGATGGTGGGAGTATTCTGTACATAACACGTTTGCAACACGGATAGGCTAGGTGTGTATCCATTAATGAGGAAGCGCGGCTTGATTAATTGTACCTGTCATACTGTGCTACGCCTGAGGTGTTTTATCTGGTGGGGTGGCGTTAATACTGTGTGCGTGTGTGTGCGTGTGCGTGCGTGCGTGTGTACTGTACTGGTCTTTACACCGATGGTGAACATTAGGCGATGCGAACAGGCGACTGACTAGATTGTGTTAGAGTCACAACATTCACACATGCAATACACATAAAAATATTATGAGTTTTGAAAATAATCGGTTTTTTAACTTGAAACGATGATTATATCTTCTATATCTTCCCGGTGTATATATGAAACACACATGCACACACACATTTTGTTACGAGGGTATTACAGATAGTCGTGTTGTATAGTGGAAACAAGGATAACTGACACCAAGGAAGTCACTGGTTACAAACTTTAATTAGGCGTAAAGAGTAGATGGAAATCAACAAAGGCATTTCCTATACAACAGTTCAAGTTAAATCTATCCAACACATAACAAACAATATATATATATATATCACCTCATTACAGTTTTTCAGTAGTTCACACAACAACCACTTCTGTCCGCAGTTGTAAAACGTCAGGTGTAACTGAATTGGGCCGCTTCGAAATACAGTATTTATACTACACGGCTACCTTAACATTGGATTCGGAGAGAGGAAGCGTAGCAGCACTGGCACTGCGAGTTGTGTGGGGAAACAGTGCGTTCCCCTACGCTTCTTAACGTTTGCACAGTCAACTTACAGCTCATAGGCGAAATGAAAATTTAACCGTCCAAAAATTACAGTAAGAGCATAAAAACACTTAAACTTTGCATTTATTATTCTACATTATTTTAAATATCATACATTTTAACAGGAATACGAACAATTGTAACAGTAGCCGATACGTTTAAAACAAATCGACTCTCACGACATTCACAGCTGGGAAACATACATTCAAATGACAAACTTTTGAGTGGTGACTGTAGACTGCTCTGTAGTGTGAGACACGCTTGCGCGTTTGTCTCTAAGCTCTCGTAGGTCACATTGTTTTGTCATCCGTTGTTCAATTTGTCTAGTAGCATCTTCGTCTGCTTGGATTGTAGTCAGATAGCAGGCCGCGATGCCGGAAGGAAAGTCGACTAACGCCTGGAAGGGCATCTCCCATGACCTAGAACGATATACAGTGTTACATCATTCTGCCGCGCAGACATACCGGGAAGGCATCACGTAAACACTCAGCGTATTATCTATTTTCTCAGTGGAGCAAAAATGTAAAGATTATCTTCCTTTGCGCTACGTAGAGCTGTTGTGATTTAAATTTCATACAAAATGACTGTCAGCGCTTTAACGCTTTCTTGAATAGTCTATTTATACTGAGTCTTTTTATACGCTGAGATTTTTTTTTATCAAATGTCAATATTTTTTAATAATATTTTTCTACTACTGAAATTGAAACCAAAATATTTAAAACCATTGTTAGAATTATTATGACTTACGGCTCAGAAGTTTGCACTTCTAATAAACACATAAGAAAAATTTAATGCTAGCAGAGATGGACTTTTGTAGACGTTCGGCAAGAGTATCCAAAATTAGAAATGAAATCATCAAGGTCAAATGGATATAAAAAATTTAATTGTTGATTTTATCTAAACAAAAATATTACAATTGTATGGACACACGAATACGATGGCACAGGAAAGATTGGCAAGGAGAGTTATGGAAAGGGGCCCAGCAGGAAGAAAGAAAAGAGAAAGACCACATATCACCTGGGTAAAAGAAATTCATAGAACGAGAATTGAGGGAACGAGAAATGGAAGAAAATCTTTGGATGGACAAGCAGCAGTGGAAGATGAGAATTCAATCACTTCTGTAATCTTTAGTTCCGGAAAATGTTTAAACCTTGTACAGCCGGAATAATAATAATAATAATAATAATAATTTTTTAGTAATAATTGTTCTAATATTTTATGTTTTTCTACTTTTTCTCACCTTATTCATGAAGTGATAGCTGCTGCTTTTGGTGTCCTGACAATTATCAAATCCAAAGCATTCCTAGTCAAAAATGTTGGTATTGACACCGGAATGATTCGAGCAGCTCTAAGCAACAGCAACTATTCAACTACGAGGCGGTGACAAAAGGCGGCTAACACGAAACCTGACTAAGATTTTACGTTTTATCAGGTGTACCAAAGTAGATCTCCTCTGTTGTTCAACCATCTGAATTTGAAACTTCTTCCTCAATTGTCTCAATTGACTATTCTCTAGTCAAATATTTCCTGTAATTCTTGAAACGTCTAATAGATAAGAACATGTTGGGACGCACCATATGTTCTTACTTTGTATAAATAAATCCAAAGGTAAACCGTAAATTTATTAAACGGAAACCACGTAAGTAGAAAGCGCGTTTACGAAATACAGAGTATGTAGGAATAACAAATTTACTACAACGGAGCGATCATAAAAACAGGGATTTTCGAAGTGGGAATACGCTTCTGTGAGAGTTTAGTTAAATAGGCAAATACAATCAAATTTTAAGAAAAATATTTTCTGTTCGAAAGCAGCTTTAGTAACGTCACATGAACGCAGATACAACCGGCCCCACACACAGCGTGTTAGTGACTTAAGCAAGAAAATAAGCCTAGAAGTGTCAAATACACTTTCACAATATTGTGCCTTCCAGCGTCAATCTAACACAGCCTGTCTAGTATTGATTTTGTCGTTACCCCGGTGAAACATATCTTGGCACACACGTGTTGCCTTTGACACCTGTCATCGATCAGGTTTACTCCTTCTATAAGAAAAAGTGTAAGGCGAGTGCAAAACTACCAACTGTTAAGTGGCGGTCTCGTTTTACAGCTGTTGAGACGCTTTTTCCGTTTGGCCCCGCCTGAAATTTATCATTGCCATGCCATGGATGATTACTGTTGCTGAGACAAATATGCTGAATGATGTTAAAATTCATTCCCGGGCTTTTTGGCCGTGGTCCATTGTTTTTTAACTAAAACAGACGTTTCGACGGTACCATCGACTGCTATCATCAGTGTAAAATTCGAGTAAACTGTCCGGGAACAAATTTTAACAGCATTGACTCTTGTCGTGTAAGCCCACGAAGTATACGTTCAAAGATGGTTTGTTAAAAATGAATTAATTTAACAATTATATAATATTTAAAGTTCTTAGTCCGGATTGACTTGGCAAATTATTCTGTTGACCATATAAATTTAACTAAAGTTAGTTTTCTTCTAAGTGTTTGTTTCACACAGTTTTTAGTATTTAAAAGTCCGACAATTTTATAGTGTACCCGTAGTAATTTAGAAGGCAGAGTCCTCAGAAGGGTCGTTGTCGCTTTTGGTTTAAAATTTTACCAGTTAAACTGGTTACGATCGTGGAGTACTTGTCTTGTAACAAATCCACTACGCTCGATGTGTTTTTTATACCTACATATGTGGACAAACTTCCACTACCACGAAAAACAAAAGTTCTTAAAATTCGGTCGGGCTAACACTCGTTTACAGCGATTAAGCAACTCGAGATTATCTCTCCAAGATCAGCAACACTCAATCAAAAGTTCGGGGTCTTGTGACCGTTTCCTCCAAACAGACAGTCTTTAGGAAAATTCACGTGTATCGGCGCGAACTGCAACGGTGTGTCTGAACTATTATTTTAATACGCCCTAAACATAAAAGTGTTGGCTTCTATTAAATCCTACGATATCATTCCGTGTGATCTCAACTCAACAAATGCTTCTTCATTGTTCTCCAAACCTTCAGCCCAAACCATTGAATTACTGGCCAACATGTTTCCCGGTTTTTTTCGAAGTTACTACTCATGTAAATTATATACATATTTTTCTGTCACTCATTCATACCCATTCAATTCCTGTTAAAAAGACCAACCCTGTTTCCGGGACTAGCAAACTTTTATTTACGTTTACGCAAAACATACCTACTCATTTACTGTTTGATTATGATACAAAATCTTAACTGAAATTTAAAGTTCTGATTCATCAGTATTCAATGCAATTGATGGAGGTTCAGAGCCAAACAACTTCAGAACTACCGATAAATTCTGAGTCGGGTGTTTTGATTTTCTACGTTCTTTCCATGATGGATTTTCAAGGAAGTTAACGCCTCGAGATATACTTAGTAAATAAGTAGTATATATTTAGATATATGTAGGTATTTAAATTACAGAAAATGTTATGTAATAATATAAAATATATTGTTGACCAAGTCCATTTCGATTATCTTAACATATCATATCTTAATTAATAATGGTGCTATAAAGTATTTCCAATTATAATCAAAACATGTGGTAATTTCGCAAATTATCATATATTCCACAACATATTTCTCGCTCTACAATATGATACTTGTAAGTGTAAATAACAAAGTTTCTTACACACTAAAATACTGAGTCGAACATGTAACTCCACAAGCTTTGTATATTCTTTTTCATACACCATATGGTATATTTCGAGCACAAATATTAACCTTATCCAGAAAATAAGCACCGTTTGTGGATTAAGAAAATGATACAAATTATTTTCAAATTCATTTATTTTTCAAAAATTCTGCATACCTGAATCTACGTTTCTGCATAGTCACCATGCAAGTAGAGACATTTGTCGTATCTTGGCACTAATTTTAATATGCCCGCTTCAAAGAATTCGGTCGCCTGCGACTTCAACCACTGCTGGACGTTTCCCTTTATCTCATCATCACTTTCAAACTTCTGGCCGGCAAGAAATTTCTTCAGATGCAAAAACAAATGGAAATCGCTAGGAGCCAAATCTGGACTGTAAGGAGGATGACTGAATTGTTCCCAACGAAATGAATCAACAAGCCCCGTCGTTACACGTCCGGTATGCGGTACGCTCCTCGTCGTGAACATTTTCTCTTCCATCGTTAAAGAGCCTAACCCACTTTCTCACCATACCTTCACTAATCGCATTCTGTCCATAAACATTACAAATCTCCCGATGAATTTTATAAGGACGAAGATTTCTCGCATTCAAAAACCTAATAACCCTTCTTATTTCACAAGTGGCGGGCCGATCGATTTTTTTTAAAATGATTACCGATGTGTAGTAAACGTAAATCGGAACGTATACAAACAATATAGCCTGGCTACTTCGTCGTCGAATAGGAGGAAGCAACTACGCATGCGCGACCTTCGTACTACAATATGCGCGGGATATATGCGCAGTCAGTACTAACTTTCTGGATAAGCCTCGTATTTCTACAAATTTCTTCAATTTTACTCACACCCGATTACTAATTAAAGCCTTGTAATTTACTTTCTCTACTTGACTATTATTCTAAACACTTAACAATTTATTTGTATTTTACTAGTTTACTTTACTGATTATGGCTTTATCTGGTACAATCACCATTTAAGTCAATTTTACATGCTGATTCTTTTAATCACTATTATAGGTTGTTGTTATCATTATGATAAAGTATTTGTATTCTGAATGGGATAATTTACATCAATTTAGTCTAGGTCCTATTAATTTATATTCTCTGATTTGATTTATATGGTCAAAGTTGAATTCGTCTTGGTCATCAATTTTCAATTTTCCTAGCAATGTTATTATTAATTCACCTTATTAGTTTTAAATTTTCTGATTCATTATTTATGGGTTGTTTGAATTATTATTTTGCCTTTCCTTACTTCAAAAAATTACAACATTAAATAATATTATTCAAATACAATATACTCTTACATACTAACATCTAGTATTTCCTACTATCAACATATTCTGTATGGTATACACAAAAAATAATAACACATAATAATTATATAAATAAACACATTAACACCTTATACTAATGATTGTTTTTTGTTGTCCTTTTTTAAAACTTGTTTGGGGTGTTCCCCTCAATCACATACTTATTTTATTCATAATTAAGTTTACATTATTCTGATCATTTGTATTGGATTCTCTTATTTTGTTATTTTTGGTTCTAAATTTGTATAGCTAATACGGTTTAGGTTCCTTCATTGATGTGGTTTACAGCTATAGAGTTTTCTCTCTTGAAAATAAGTTTTTGTATATCTTAATATTATTTCCTTTTAATTTATTTTTCCTGGGCTTTTATTCCTTACTACTCCGTATCTTGAGAATTTTCATTTTAATTTATTTGTTCTGGGCTGTTACTCCTTCCTACTCCGCATCTTACTGGGTCTACTAATTATTTTACTGAGATGATACTCATACTATTTGTTTTCTAATACATTTTGGCTATAAATTGACTATATGTAATTTCTTTGAATCGATTTTTCTAGTCCTGTTAAGTTCTTTTATTTATGATTGTAATTACTCTTTTCTGTTACTTTTATTTAAGTTGATATTACTCCTTCCAGATGACTTCTTCCCTTCTTTTAGTATATGATCTTAATTTGTAGAATAATCCCATAAACCAAATGCTACCGGAGTTTCGTTGCTACCGGAGCATCAATGTATATACTAACGTTTGAACGTGTGTGTGTGTTATAAGCTATACGTAGAATGCTTTTTACTGGCTGCGACGCAAAATTATATTGCTTGGACAATTACGCAACGCTATTCGCTTCTCGGCTGCCGAGGAGTTGCAGCGTCTAAGTGAAGGCCCTGCACACAAGTAGCTGGCAGACAAATATTTGAGTCCTTGTAACTACGCAAATTATGTTAGCACCCGGCCAAAAGGATGGAAAATTATTCTGCAACGTCTGCGGGGTTCTACGTACGAGACAGAAGTTAGTTACACCCGGCGCTGGCGATATTGTAGAGTGCGGAACCAGTCATTTTTGCGGATTAGTGTAAAGTGATTATTGTGTTATAATTAGTGCAGACATCTAACACTTGACAATAATTATTATTGTCTGCACAAATTTAACTTGAATTATTGTATGAGAGCACGTTGATGATTTCACATTGTTATTTATGACTAATAAAAATCTGATAATTAGTGACTTCATTGACCTCTGTATTTTGTTTCCACTGTACAATATGACGACACGTCAGACCGTAGTAATAATATCGTTACTTGTGTAACTTGTGATCCCCCATGTGTTATACGCCAAAGCTAGAATAACATGTGCGACTCGTTTAATCAGTTAATGTTTTGATAAGGGGAACTCTTAGAAACAGAAGCATGTACACGTCCAGATAATCTAACAATCTACACCCAATTTTTAGTGAATAATGAAAAATAGACGTGGCTGAACATTCAGACTTTATTGTGTGGCTGCATAAAAATTAAGTTTCTTTCATACGTAATGTGTGCTTTAGGTCAAGACTAGTATATTTTAACTAAGAAAATTAGTCATAATCATTATCATCATCATAATTAGCTCGACAGCCGTTTGTAGGCTCTGGCCTTCACCGAAATATCTCACCACACTTCTCTATTTATAGTCGTATTACTCCAGTTCCAAAAATAGTACTGATGTCCTGACTTACCCCGTTCTTCCACCTCAGTTTTGCCTTTCAACTTAGCTTTTATGTTCTGTATTTGCATTCAATATCTTCTAAGTAACTCTGCTTTCACAAGCAAGTATAATGTCTAGAGTCCATTCTAATCTTCTTAATTGAATAAAGGTGACGACATCAGGTTCATCATAGAAAGTATAGAACTATAATTGTATATCACCCGCCAAACTCCCCCATCTTCTACTGGACCAAAAATTTTGCCTGCGGATCCTCATTTCAAATATATTTATTTGCCTCTCATCAGATCCAGGTAGCGCCTGTGTCTCAGATGCATAAGTCAATACAAGAAAATTAGTATTTACTATTAAAATGTACACAGTCGACAAATGAAGAAATAATAATTATAATAATATGAATGCATTGTAATGTAAAATATTTGAATGTATGCATAACTGTAATGCGAAATGCTTCAAATGTTCTGGAAATGGGTCTGGCCTACACATAAAGCCATTACTGTATGGCGTGCGTGTAAATAATTACAATTTCTTTGCAAATCTTCTGAATTCGTCTAAATCTTAAAAATCTTCACCAAAGGGAATTTTTAATCATTATTGAATTTTTATGAAAAACGTACAAACATATTTTTAAATTAAATATTTTTTGTGAGCAGTTTACAATAAAAGTGAATCATTTTAAATTTATATATTTTTTAAAAAAAATCCTGACAATTTTTAACAAGTTATACATCCTACATTTTACTTTACAATTTATTTGACATGGTAAACAAAATTTCTAAGCGGCGTCTTGCTTTGAACATAAAATTAAATACCTTTGACCTTTTATTGCTGCTTTATGTCGCGCTTTAAAATTAAATGTTGACATTTTGCTTGGCGCTAACTTAATTTAGGATGTCAATTTCTGCACAGACGACCAGAATATTCTATATTTTAATCTTGTTTAGCGCTGACATAAGAAAAGGTTAAAAGCAATTATTTTTGTTAATGTGTTACGTAAAATGTTCTATTCGTTATAAAAAAAAGAGAGCGGATTCAAATAATGCAGTTTTAGATTTTGTTGTTGCTAATGTTGATATTGTGCCTCTTTCCCTTCTTCTTCTTCTTCTTCTTCTTCTTCTTCTTCTTCTTCTTCTTCTTCTTCTTCTTCTTCTTCTTCTTCTTTTTCTACCTACTCTCTTAGTCCTACGTGGAAAGTGCGTACATTGTCCTTTTGTTTGGATTCTAGCATATTCTTGTGTATTTATTATTATTATTAATTGCTAAGTGAGTATAAAATAGAAACAAGTGTAGGTGTAGTTGAAACTGAAACAGGTGCAAAATAATGCCTGTCACGAAGCCACAAACTACACACTTTAACAGCTCAAAAACAACTGCCGAGAAAATGTTTAGTCGTGAGCCACTGTCTCAAACCTCTCTCCACCGAATCGACGCTTTGCAACACGATGCGTCAAAACGATTCTGTCACGAAAAAGGTGTCGCTCCAGTGTGCGGCCGGTCTTATACAGGGCTGATCAGTTCGAGGCAAATAGAAGATAGTGCCACCAGCAGTACACACTACCGCAACGCGTTATCCCAAACAGTCATTTCCACAATGTCAGGCGACCTTGCCTTCATTGTGCTCCCGCTAGCCTAATCAAAAACGGAACATTTATATTAGTAGACAGCAACGTACCCGCTGGTTTACTAAGATTTGTTATCAGTATTCAAATCTACTATATATAAACTATATTAGTAAAGTATTAAGACAATAAGCTAAAGTAGATTAATCGGACATACCTAAATTACTTTGGAGCATAGACTAAAGAACAGGCTAAAAGAACTGCTTAAGACTCAATAATGGACAAATAATTATATTTATATTGACACATCCTCCGTTAATATCAACAAAATTAGATGAGAAAATACAAAAATTCTGCAACTTTTAAGTAGACATTGTCAACGAAACAGTTAACAGCGCGTTAAGCGACAAAGGAAAAGAGGTCAAAGAAATAACTTGCCGTAAACTTAGGTACAACTGCAAAACATGAACGATTTCATGGGTCCAATCCACTTCACGGTGGCGTTTTATAAACAAATAAAAACGCATTTTCTCCTACATCCGTTATTATTGTGACGTAGTAATTTTAGTAGGGTCACAATAAGGTTCAGCTTAAATTACGGTGAACCCTTGCCAGTTGGTATTAGCGTTCTTTAGATGAGACTGATTGCATACTGTGCTTTGTCAGTGTATTTTTGGTCTTGATTGTGAATCTGTGGAAGTTCACTTTATTTTTGTTATGCTGATTTTTAAAATTATATAAACAAAAATAATATATGTAGATAGGTATGCATATAAACTAGGTATAGGTTTTAACATTTTTTCCAATTTAAGAATAAATTACACACTCATCCTCCATGTAGTTTGTAGATTAAAATTTTACAGGCATTGCAATGTAAAATCACAAATGCAATGCACATAGAAGGGCATTGAAAATGCTTCAATAAATCTAAAAAATATTTATATTTATGTTCATTCAACAATCAACGAATTCATTCTTCATTTACCAATGTACAGATTAAATGAAGTCGCATTAATAAGCGAAGTTTTATATGTGTATACTACGTTATTGACAATAAAGAATTAGTTTCTATGGAAACTCACCGGTTCCCATTTTCGATCACGCACCAGCTGTCTTTTTCAAATGTGCGACACGTCCTTATAAACATTTTCAATTTTAAAAAGCAGTAAACAAGTTAAACAGGTAGCTTTTTTTGAACAATGAGTGCTGTTGCCTTTACCACTTAATTAAACATTCTATATGTAAGAGAACTTTTTACAGCTGAGTTGGCCAATTCAGGGGTCTAGCAGCCAAATTCCCCCTCGATTCTGTTCTCGCTTGTTTAGAAGCGGACGTGGTATACTTTTTCTTGACGTCTTGGACGACACACCGTTCAAAATTACATCTTGTAAATATCATCTTCTTCTTGTTGTTCTCCTATACTTCAGGAATTAAACAATGTGCCTGATCCGACGTCACATTACTAGATCAATTTCTTCCTTAGTCTTCCGACATCCCTTCTTCCAGAAGGCTTGTACTTGTTTACAGTTACTGGTATTCTATCTTCATCTATGCGACTTAAATGCTGTGATCATTTTTCCTTGTATTTTTTTTAATTTTTTCATTTAAATTGCATATAAGCCCTATTTAATATTTCCTATATATCCTTATTTCTTATTTGATACCTTCTTGTGTATCATTTAAAACGTCTTAAAAATCTCAACTCTGCTGATTCTATGTTGGTTTTATCTCTTTGTTTTTTAACTCCAATAGCAATCCAACAGCCACTGTTTTGTAGAATTTTAAATTTGTCTCACATTTCGTTTTATTTTTCAATGTTCATTTTGTAAATATTAAAAGAGACAAGTAAAATTCTTATGAAAAGCAGCTTGATTGTAGATAGTGAATTTAGGATGATGGGTTGGGGAGAACAGAAATATACTGTCATTGAACAGAGCAAAATGGAAGGAAATTGTAATATAAACAAAAATTAATTCTAGTTGTTACAGATGGAATCAACTGTGCTATGAGTATACATTGACTTTTTCAAATATAACATGCAGTATTAGGGCCTATAGTAATTAAGTACATTGTGCAGGAGGTGGTAAACGTGTCCAGCTGTAGGGATATTTGATTCTGGCTCGCAGGTTACAGGCTTGCAAGCGTACGGGGGTGTCCATTAGTGTGCTGATTAATTGTAGCTGTCATACCGTGCTTTGCCGGAGGCGTTTTATCTGAACACAGTTGGGGGGGGGGGGCGTTAATAATGTGTGTTATATATATAGCACAGCGGAAAGGGAACTGCTGCCCTACCCGATATGCTGCATACACCGTTACACAGCACTCATCATTTCTTGACGTCAATAATGACGATACACAATACAAACACAGATCCACACAAAAACATATTGTTATGATTTACAAGTATCATTATCTGCTATATGTCCAAAAAGGCAACATTGAATTCAACACAAATGTTTATCATGTTTGTTTAGATTTGTAAAATGTAAATACTTTCAAAATGGGGAACAAACAGGTAAAAAGGAGGCAACGTAGGCATTGGGTTTTCACTATGGTTATGGGTTTTCACTATGGTTATGGGTTTTCATTAGGCAGGGAAAGTTTTCATTATCGTTGTAGGGCAGACAAGGGTGTCATTTCACAGACCTTTTTTAATTTTCACGTTCACAATATAATAAGAGTGAATTTAGTAATTTATTTGCAAGATTCAATCTAAACTTTTTACTCTGTGGAAATTATGTATTATCATCCAGACTAATACTGATAAGTTAGAAAGCACTACTGATGTCTACAAAAATGTCAAAGCAATTGTGGGTTGTTCAACATGTTACCTAAAGTAACAGTCTCTGTGATTATAACTTTGCTTATTGCCAAACTGCTACCTTTTTATGGTCCGAACGAGGCCTTTGTCACCACCATTGTCAAATCCTGAACCACTATGAAGTCGTGGTTTGATAGTTATTTATATATGTATTATAAGCGTCAAATTAAACTTCAAACACAATGCCATTTAGATGCAAACACTTCATACAAATTAGCATTTTTTTAAATATGGTATGTTGCTTAATTTATCATTATCATAATATAAATAATACATGTAACAGTTAACAGAATGCACGAACATTTATGGGAGGATATATAGAAAGCTTAGGTACAAAACGCGAATAAAATGCGTATGAAATCCTTTATAGGGAAATTTGTTATCCATTCTAGGAATGGGGTTTATTTTATTTTTCATACTACGGCATTACTAAATAATTTGGCTTCGGGTTTTATTTGGTTTTCTTTCATACTACACGGTAAGGGCTCAGCCAGAGTTAAGGTGGCAAATGACCGACGGTAGTAGAGGCGGGAGCAGAAAATTTCCGAACAGCTCTGGGAGGGGGGGTGAACAGCACTGAACCTATAGGGTGGGTCTTCTAATGAAACCACAAAATATGTCCAAAGGTTCAAAGATAACACCCCAAACATTTGTCTTACTCTATAAGACGCTTGTAATGTTTTCACACCTCATTTATTTTATTTTAATTTATTACTCCAACGTCACAAAGAAACAAATCGGTTACAAATAATGTTTTAGAGAGAAGTGGGCGTATTTCCTTTGGGACCAAAACAGGCCCCCGTCTATTCTTAATAGAAGAAGATTTTTTATTAAATTTATTGGTTAGATTTATGTAGCTAACAAATTCATAACAAAGAATTATTTATGAGTTACAAAGGTCTATTTATATCTTGCATAAAATCTGCCAGAAATATAACATTAGGATCTCAAATACTAAAATAAAAATGATGATTTTTCCTAAGGAAGAACCCTTGTAGGAACAAAATTCTAATTGACAATAGTGTTTTGGAGCAGGTATCACATTTTAAATATTTGGGATGTGATATCTCATATAGGAAGGCTAACGATATCGACAGAAAGTTAAATAAATTTAGTTAAACTTGTGGAAAAACAAGACAACTACTGAAGAATAAAAAACGCAGAGGGAGACACAGCTTAAGTTCTATAAGGTTGTAGCTGTGCCGACTAATGTATGGTTGTGAAACATGGACTGTTCTCCAAAAAGATATTTCAAAAATATAGGCATCGGAAATAAAATTTTTAAGAGCAGTAATGGGATGTAATTTTAGAGATTTTCTGCAAAACGAAGACATGAGGAAAGATCTGAAGTTACAGTCGGTTATGGAGAGAAAATGAATACAGGCAGAGTTGAAACTGTCATTTTCTAATGACAGTTAACGCAATTCCTAAACAAGTGTTTTAATACAGGCCAGTGGGGACGAGAGATCGTGAAAGACCATAGAAAAAATGGTCAGAGACTCTGTTAAGTCAGAACGGCCTATACGCCAAGCCATGTAGTGAAAAAGAAGAAGAAGAACAGCAACAACAACCAGATTTATAAAGCTCTAAGGTTCTCACTGTTCGTTTCTTCAACGTACAGCACTAATCCTTTAAGGGTTTATATGACAGAAATACAAGTGTGTTTTGCATGTACGTCCTCTGAGTTTTGCACCAGCTTTAAACTTGAATGAGCGCAGTAGTGGAAGTTATTATTAAATAACCGAGTGCAGCGGAATTCGTGTGCAGCTCCCGCGGTGAATAACAATGCTCTATGGTCGGGCAGGAGCACTCTCAAGTCTCAAGTCTACAGCCATAGTAAGTCATGTTAGTCGGACCGCTGAGCTAACAAGTGTAAGGCATTATAAATTTAGCTCTGCAATGTGGAACACACACACACACACACACACACACACACACACACACACACACACACACACACACACACACACACACACACACACACACACACACACACACACACACACACACACACACACACGCGCGCGCGCACGCACGCACGCACGCACGCACGCACGCATTTGTATACAACAGAACTCATAACTCGATTGTATTACAGGTAGATTTCTACGCAACCAATGCTAGTTTCATTTGCAAATGTGTAAGGTATAAAAAAATAAAAAAAAAGTCAACGTACAAAATATATACAAGAACTCTCAATCAGAGACTAAGAGTCATTGCAGATGCATTACTTCTTGAACAGCAAATAGCTTTTAGAAAGGGTAGATTGACTGTTGATGCATTGTTTGTATTACGACAGATAATAGAGGAAAGGC
Source organism: Magicicada septendecula (assembly GCA_034769895.1). Taxonomy (NCBI): domain Eukaryota; kingdom Metazoa; phylum Arthropoda; class Insecta; order Hemiptera; family Cicadidae; genus Magicicada; species Magicicada septendecula. Next base: position 457,598,802 of record CM068371.1, read on the forward strand.
GGGAGTATAGCCACGAAACGCATATCGCGTTTGTTGATCTGAAAAAATTATTTGATAAAGTAGACCGTCAAAAGTTATGGGAATTATGGAAAAAAAAGAGAACTATAAAATTTAATAAATTCAGTTAATACCCTTTACAAAAGTACATCTGTAGTCCTGGATGTGATTGGTAGGCTCTTAGGTGATATTACGATAAATAAAGGAGTTAAGCAGAGATGGTGTGTTTCCCCAACCTTGTTTAATATATACATTGACGATTAGTTGAGACCATGGAAAACCAGAGTGACTTCGGGAATACAGCTTAACAAATCAGTTTGTATGGGTTCCCTGCTATATGCGGATAACAGTTCGTATTCATGAAAATTAGGATGTTTTACAAAAAGCTACGTTTCAATTGTGAGAAGTGGCAAGAGAGTACTCACTGACAATTTTAGTAAGAAAGACCAAAACCATAGCGCTTAAAGGTAAATATCCAGTGAGGGCTAAGGTAGTTATAAACAACAGCACTTTAGAACAAGTGAGCAGTTTCAAATATATCGGCTTTGCAGTAAGCTATAAATCTAAATATGATATTAAAGAGAAGATAAATAAATTTAGGTATATTTGTGGTACGATTCATAGAAATCTTAGAAATAAAACACGATACAGCACAAGGATTAAATTTTATAGGACAATTAAATACCTACATTGATTTATGCGAGTGACGCGTGGGCCATGACAAGAAAAGAATGCGGCAAGATTCAGAGTGCTGAAATGAAGTTTCTTCTAACTACTTTAAATTATACATTGCGAGATATAATAAGGAATGAGGATATCAGAGCAGAACTTGAAGTAAAGAACATAAATAAAATTATTTTAATTTACAGAAGACAATGGTGGGATCATCTGCAAAGGGTGGAAGATGATCGATTGACGATAGCGGCACTGAACTACAAAGCCATTGGTAGGAGAGACGTTGGTCGTCTGAGGATGAGATGGGAGCCAGAACAGAACCTACTCTTTGAAGAAAAGAAGAAGAATAAAATTATAAATAAAGTACAAGACAAAATGTTTAATAAAATTATTTTCTCAAAATACATGTATTGTAATATTATCTTTTGTGAAACACATTTTTTTTTACAAAACTCAGGAACGATGTTTGAAACAAACTGTTTGGAAGAAAAGAGTTTAGTGTAGCGCATAAATGAATAAACAAATTGGTCTTCTTCTTCTTCTCCTAGCAAAGTAAACACATATTCCGTTTTCAGAAATTGTATATGCGTTATGAAATTACAAATAAATTAATTATAAACGTTTTAAGTTGTATTAAAAATTACACCCATAATTTTGTAGGCCTTCTTAGATTACGACTACCCTATGGTGCAACAACATATGCGGTTATTGGTATAACTTCTTTCTAGCGTAAAGACCATGTTCTCTTCATCTATTCTTACATTCTGTGACATTTTAAAACAATGAGTACACCTTAAGCTTACTCTGTATATACACATTCCAAAGCATATTTAATTGTAATAATCTCTTGATTTTTTCAAAACTCATTCTGCCGCGGTGCAAGTCGGTTATTATCAGACCAACTACCTTATGAACATCAGAGAAAACCATAAGAAATGAAGGAGGGCAACCTGTTCTGGACAGGAAGATAAAAGATCAACGAAGCCGTGGTGGTGGGGATTTAAAGTGACAGGTAGGGGAAGAGAACAGACATACAGACAGAAGCTGAAGGGGACAGGATGTAGGCCTACTATGTTAGCAATTATCTGCCTTGAATATTTAACAGAATAGTGCTTTACCCTTAGCCAATGTAATTTCGTTTCTCCACCGGTAGGAATGGTCGCGTCCACCTACAACTGTGGCCTTCCCGTAATATTTTGTCACGATAATAAAGTAACTTAAGTATTTTATATTATATAATTATCAAATTTAATGTTTTCACGGTATATTAAATTTTAGGACAGAGTAATCTTAAAGGTTACAAACTCATATGGGATTAAAAGTATGTATGTTTATTTAAATATGAGAATGAATAATAATTTGTTTCTACTGTACGTGCAATTAAATTTAATAATAAATGTACTTTATAAACTTTATATTATAACTTTTTTTAAACAAGAATATATTTTTTTACAGTTTTTATAACATTTTGACAACTTTAAATTAATTTACTCTCATCATCGCAATTATATATTATAATTTAAATTGAAGCACATAATATTTAAAAATATTACAAATATTATTGCTTGCACGTATAAATTTATTAACTTATAGTAACCGTAAATATATTATAACGAGAAAAGGTGTATGGTATGTTCTTTAAATAATAATAACACTTCTTATATTACATCGGCTTCGTGAAAATCATTCAAAATTGTATTAAATAAATTTTCAAAAATTACGAATTAAACATTCGCTATTATTATTTGTATAATATTTTTCTTTTGTTTGTGCTCAGCATACACACAATTATTGTCACTATACAAATAACATCAACACAAGTATTCATAAATATAATACACAAGATATAAATTGACATCTATAAATAGAAATTTTTATCATATACAATGTGCTCTCGACTTGCTCAGATTGTATTTTCTTAAATTGGATATTTTTTTTATATTATTATTGCTTTGCTTTGTAAGCCTACATTGAATATCGTATTCATTATATATCAATCAAGTTTAGAATTACTTAAATATTTATGCTACGTTATAATTGCAAACATATTAATAATAATTTCGTAAATGTTAAATATCATTATAAATTACTACAATTTAACCAGTTATTAGATTAAAACTAAAAATTAGATTTTACAATTATTATTTACACTATTAAAGTTTATCATTGTCTCTTTTCTTTTTAATGTCTTTTATGACTCGTTGGTTGATGAGTAAAAATGGTTTATGTCATTATTGCTTGTGCGGTGATAGTGATTCCTCGTCATGATCCTGAGTCCTGTGTGCTGTGTCGACCCTCCGTTGTCGTCTGATCCTCCTGGAGTCCGTCGTCCGGTCCTCCTGGTCCACTCAGCATTCAGATGACTCGTACGGTGCTATATCCATACTGCTGGGGTATCGAGCTTGGATGCTCACAATCGGGCATAGCCTTCAGCTGCAGATGTGTTCCAGTAGAATGAGGGTCGAGGCTGGCGATCCTCGCTTATTTATACTGTCAGGCGCAAAAATCATGTTTCAACCATTCTGTATTGTTATATTGTTACACGATTTATATTGTTATAGTTTGTCCAGCGTTCCTTTACAGATTCATTTATTTTTCGTTCTGATTTTACTTTTATTCGCAACATACGAAGCTTTTGTTTATTACTCGATGTTCATACGATCGGTAATTTTTTTATGTATAATTTTATATTAACAGTTTTTCTATACTTTAATTATTCTTGGTTCTATTCACTTTTATTTACACTGCATTAATATGTATTATTAATTTGTTTCTCACTAGATTTTGCACATGTGCGCGTCTTTATATTATTAATAAAGTGGCGTAATTTGTTTTGTCATATCTTACGAACACTTAATAAAATTTAAATAAATTACTTATTTAATTCACATTTATTCAGGGGTGACGCTATGCCAGTTTATACTGGCTCACACAGACACACACACGCGCACACACATATCATTTACACTCTACACATTGTTAGCTTGTGTGTGGCGTGATTGCCAGTGCCGTCTTGCAAATTCGGTGTTCCCCTTCACTGGTTACTTACAGCTTTCAATACGCATTTTTTTTAAACATTGACAATATTAATTATTTATTCTAATTTAGCAGTTTTTTAACTAACTGCGACAATGCACAGTAACGTACGCAGACGTACTCTTGCAATATATAATAAAATTGTAATAATTTTAAATTTTCGACATTTCGAACTAAAAGTAATTTTTACGGTCACCCCAGAAACTGAGTGTGGAGGACAAAAATCTGTAAAACTGTACATTATATTCAGTTTTTGTTTGAAATTCGGTTTTATTTTGATGTCACGTCGAAATTGTTTCAGACTCATGCAAAATTTTTACCCACTTCTTTCCCTCAGCATTTCAAAAACAACAAAAATTTGTTTTCGTTAAAATTTCAATCAACTGGAAATGCGCCTTTGCAAAATGTTTTGTTTCTCATATTTTTGCCTCCTGTTACTATTATTTGGGGATAAACCTAAAAATCAACAGTCTTCTGTGTTGCAAAATTATGAACACGCATGTTATGATTTACGAAATTGGTTGATGTGTACAGATGTTATCGTGAGACACCCTAAAGTGAAAGACATATTGACAGACATATGAGAAACGATCGAGTTAAAACTGAGAACTCGCTTTACTCGTACAAAGATGGCAATGACTGGAAGTGAAGTGACTCATCACTACCACGGAGTACGAAAAGCTAGAGGTGTTCCAACAGAACGTCCGTAATTCTACAGGGGATAAAAGGCGTTGATAATGTGGAACGTATATTGCGTTTTGTAAATGCATTTCTGACTGGGTCAAACACAAACAACGTCTAAATATAGTCTCTTATACCAATTTAGTAATACATCTGAGTCGGAGAGAATGCAAGTGACACAAGACACACTTACATGTGGTGGGTGGTGGTTGGGGGGTGTCGCGTACACGTGGAGCCATAAAGGGATGTGTCTGTCTGCACTTCGCTTTGTCTAATGCTTAATAAATGATGCACACATCGCTTCTAAGATGACAAACACAGTCCATAATTTATCCCTGCAGAAAGGAAATTGCACATTGTTACAAATGACCCAATAATATATTTAACATTTACTAAATTTAAATTACGTTAATTAAATACCAATTGTTTGTACAAGAAAGTTAAGAATATTTAATATATCTGTTCACGGTATTAATTGATGACTCATTGGGCACTTGGTGAAGTACATTAATACAAATGTATAATATATATAATATAATATATATGAAAAATTTTTTAAATATATGAACACTTGTTACGTTTCACAGTTTTTATTTAACTCGGATAGCTGTTTCGGCTTCTTACGTCATTTTCAAAGAGATCAATGACAATTATTCTTTAATCTGTGATCAGTGTCAATTTTAAAACCATTGTAAAATATGTGTATTATAACGATTCATATTAGCATCCTATCTGAGCGTTATATGAAGGTGTAAGACTGTACGAGTATAGCAGCGTAAGCAAGAGAGAGAGCGTACAATCGCAGCCATCTCACTCTACCCTCGTCACAGCGACAGCCGCTACCGGTATAAACATGAAATTTTAGTCAATTCAAATTATCAGTTCAACCTGCGATAACTTCAAAACTAATAAATATACTGCAATTCTGAAAACAGCATTGTGTTCACCAAGTAAAGCTTTATAAGTAGCCGCAATCTCAGTTAATATAATTAACAATTGAAGAAGTTATACGGAAGACGAACGCCATAAGGAATAACGAGAGAATTATGCTACATACGAATTAGGTGTTTTCACACACACACAGATAAAGACCTAAGCAACAATATTCTGTGGTCAGATCTTTGAAAACACATTTGCAAATACCTGAAATCAATCAATTTGCAAATACAGGAAATACGATTTTGACTAGAAATTCTCTGCTGTTTCAAACCTGTCACGGAGCGTTTAGTCGACCTGTTGGAGATTGTCGAGACTGGAAAAACGTATGATTTATTTGAGCAACGAATCAGAAACCCGTATTTAAAACAGATGCCAACTCAAACCGAGGGGTAGCGTTACTCTTCGATCGAATCTTCAATGCGCTAGTCGTGTATAATTACGTGCAGAAATTTTTCAATCACGCAAAGTTGTATTTAAGTGCGAAATTCGAGAAGTAGTCAGCAGTGAAGATGAACTAGTACCGTTCAACAACTCTCGCTGTGTAAAACAACATTAAATAATTAAAATATTAATTAATTAATTAATAATCAGCCGTGAAGTGACCTGAGCTACAGCATCTGTAATTGCCAGAGCATCTTTCTACATGATTGATCTACATCTTTTCTTCTATGCTAAACCATCGAAAGGAGGACTTCTACGGATTCCTATCTTCGGTCGACGCATCAAACAGTAAGAAATAGATTCATTGATCAATGAAATAAGCAATAAACACATAATAAAATGTAATAAACAATTTTTAAAAGACACTAAGAATCACACACTTTGTATTTGATGTGTAAGATTAGTCATAACATAGTATAGGAGTGTAGAATGGAAAGTGAGGTGTAGTATTGGACGTACAAATTATTGTAGACCTGTTTTTTATCGCTGGTTTGGAAGATATCAATCTCTTAATTCAACCAGATAAGAGCAATAGGTCGTTTGAACGTCTTAATCTTTACTTTTCACACACACTCGTTAATTATAAGTGTTAGGGTAGAAATAAGTCCTACAATTAATATTTTCAATAAGTTTAAAAATAATTAAAACGTTAATTAAACATAATCAAGCCAATTTTAAAGTGTTATTTGTAACGATTCCCCTTGAATCCACAATCACTGAACGAATCCTGAGAAATTTGTGTCTCTCTGCTCTGAGCTAAGCTAAAACCGTGTCATTGGTATCTGGGATTTGTTCTAGCGCCCACGTAAAGTAATCTCACGGGTAAGTAACGTTTTATCTACCATTCAAAATATTAGATAAGAGTGTTAGATAAAAGGTAGCGTTGTAGTATATACATATATATATAATTTATTTTAAATCTTAAAATACATTCTGGTTAATCAATATTAAATGAAAACATATTGTTTAGTGGACAGCAGGATAGCATTTGTAAATATTGAAATAAAGATGTTAAAAAAATTTCCACATTGTAAAGATAAGTAAGTTTCTATAAAGATTTAATTTATTATAGGCTAATACACTAATAAATTTTTAAGTATTTTTCTAAATATATTAATTGTTTTATTGTTTTATAAATGTATTTTTAACTTATAAAATCAAACTGCCCAAGGTGGCTTTAACCACACAATTAGCTCAGAAAAAGCGCCCTCGCAGACGCGTCAAATATTGTATTAAATCCTATAATAGCTAACACATACCGCCTGATAATAGTACATTTGGCAAGGTTGTTATGTACAAACACCTTCTTGTTGTTTGTTAAAAGTTTTACTCCCTTTTAAATTTTTTTCACCTGTGATCTTCGGTCTCTTCTTTTACCGGCCTTACACCTGTCTCCTATTAATCATTATAATACTGTTACTACAATACAGAATAATCTACGTATCTCTGGAATGATTCAGTGGAATCCGGCTACAATGTCATGACGTACGTGATTCTCGACATGCGTTGCGAGATTGTTCCGGGACTCACCGGCTCGCGCCTGGTGTGTGTAAGGCCGCAACCAATTATGCTCTGGTGTTTTCTAGTCGCATTCTTGACGCGCTGTTAGGGAATAATCTAGATTTTCGTAGGGGTATAAATACAAGTACCCAGCGGACGCTCAGTCAGTTTGCGTTGCGATATATCTCAGTGCGGTTCGAGTTATTGTCGGCGATTGCTTTGTGCGTTCATGTGGTTATTAGTGAAGTGTTGTGTTTTATAATTTGGCGGGACAATTTTAACACAATCGTGTTTTATATTAGTAGACATTTTTATTGCGTGTGAACAATTTTTATTTGATTTGTTGTAAGAGACTGTCTTCTTAATTACGAACAGTTGAACTGTGATCATTAAAGCTGGTAATTAGTGACTTAATTGGTTTCTTGTATTCAGTTTTCCACTCTACCATACGACGATCAAGTAAACCGTCGTAACAATAATAATCCTCCGTTATCTTTAATTTTTTATTTATTTATTTACAAGGTCGCTGCAACAGCATTGGTTATTAGCGACCTCAAAAATTGTAAAAATCAAAATTTAATTTTTATATTAAAATTTAATATATATAACATAAATGTTGCATTCATTGTCCTCTGTAGAGGACGATCGATATCATGGATCTGCATAACCAAATGGATCGTGCAGGAAACCAAGCAATAGCTTTTTTGAACAAATAAAAAGGTTTTTCTCATACTAATAACCATCAAGTCAGTGCAATTGAAAATTTGTTTTAAAAAATATATACTTTCCAAATATATAATTTTTTTAATTTTTAAATATAAATAATAATTTTATAATAGAACAAAATTGAGAGACAAAACCTTATTCTGACTGCAAAGATGTCATAAGTTTTTGTTTATCTTTAAAAGTAAATAAAAATGTCGTTTTGATGATTGTAGATTCCGCATTACCAGTGGCCTTCTCCTCTACAAAGGATGATCCAGATCTTGAATATGGATAATCTATTTGACTCTAAACATATTTGAAACATTTTTAAAAATATATTTAATTTATGTTATATTTCAAACAATTTTGTAAATGAGAACAAAAAGGAGTTACTGAAACGGTTATTATGCTGTAAAATTAATATAAGCCATATTTAAATTAATACATAATTACATCTGGCTTAGTTTTAGAAATGCATTTTGTTTTAATTATTCCTGACAATTGTTTGTCAGAACTACCTAAATGTATCTGTAGAATTAACCTTATTTGTATTTATGAAATGTTATGCTAAATGTCGAGCGACCAAACGAACAGGGTGTTAAAATAATTGTAAGGTGTGTATTGATGTAAAACGTTGATAAAATGTGTTTCATTTAAAGAGATGCCCATTTCCTTACCCATACACTTTTGTATTGTAAAACGTTATTGCAAATAACACTGGCGATACTCAACAATCGGTTTCTAGTCGCTTAGATGTGTAGGGCAACATTACTGAATTGCGAGGTTGAAACTCTCTACAGAGGTTTAGTAATCCTGTTTGTACTCAATATAAATTTAAGTAAAGCATCCCAGGAGTCTATTAAACGACCTTGTAACCGGGAACTGAAAAACGTTTGCCGTCCTTTTACCGTTGGCGCTCTTAACACATTTTACCTTCGTTATTGAGGTCAATAGTTAGCGGGAGGAAGTGTATACAAATAAATGTAAGAGAGCGTTTAGTATTTGCTGCAACCAAAAGTGTATAAATCATTACAAACCCGTGTATACAAATAAACAAACAGTATATAGAATTATGCAGTTTTGAGTTGGATAAAGGTGTAACCAAAAATATACATTTAATATTTTTGGTTTACGTGTATAGGCTATATATTTTTTTAAGGACTAAAAATATATTTACGAAAAATAAATAATGTATTTGTAGGAATGCAAAACTATAATTTTACACATTTTAGCAGTTCCGATTTTGACTACAATTTACTGATACTGTGTAGTATAAGTCTGCGGCTTTCCATTTAATTCTATTTTGCACCATGTTCTTCTCCTTCCTATAGTTCTCCCTATAGACACCTAGCTTTACTAAATGTCATAATTATATTAAACTCTTTTAAATCGGATTTGTCTCCAAAGTGGTTGTTATGGCCCCTTCTATAATTTTCTGATTTGATATCTTTTCTACCGATGGGGTTTCAAAAATAATTTGTTAACACCACCATACTCCAAGCGCTTTCAGACATTTTTCGGTCAAATAAGGTTGTGACACACATTTCAAAAGCGTATAATGGCGAATTCTAATCCTACAATATTTTTAGAAACAATGTCTTCTTGACACTACTGTTAATTTTAGCGTAAGTCAAAATATCTATGTTTTTAATTTAAATGATAGCTTAGCTTGTGAAATCCTTTTGACTTGCACTTTTCAATTGTGCCACCTCTATTTATTGCGCTAATAGAACATTAGCATTGCTTGTTCCATTTTTCTCTACACAGCATTACTTCTGGCACATACCATTACTTTTGTTTTGTTCCCAGGTATTTTCATGGAGTTTTTGGTCTACCCTTTGAGATAATTCTACCATGTCTTCGCCATTTTTACAATTACAGCTATATTATCGGCCAAACGTAAGATGCTTACAATTTCTCCTCCTATTTTTATTTCCGTAGTTCAGTTTCCTTTAAGATTAACAGTTACTTCTTCAACGAGTACGTTGAAAATCAATAGAGAAATATATATTACGTACCTATCTGATCAGTTTTTGCAATATAGTTTTCACTGTCGCAACTCCAACTTCAATCACATCTGTTAGGTTCTTATAGAAATAGAGGATCACTCTCTTTTAAGTTTTCCAATATACTTGTAATGTCAGATACACTTCATTTATCTTCTAACCAAATATGTGTGTGCGGCAGATTTCCTGGTTGATTTCCTTTATGCAACGTTTAGCCGTTAGGCATAATTAATTGCTGTAACCTTAACCTTCCTTCGGCGTTTTTTCCTAATCCGTAACTGTTTCAATAACTTTTATCTTTTATTTATTATTTTGCATTCTTATTCGGTTCCTCCTTGAGATCTAAACCGTTATTGTTAGAACCTTCATGTTTCAATTATTGGTCTTTAAAACCAAAGAACATTAAAGGTCAAAAGAAATCTCTACAGTGCGATGCTCACATTTTACTAGATCAGGAACAGAATAACAAGATTGTAAGTAATTATTTAATTTCAATGAAAATATTTCCGATTATTGATTACGTAGTACACATTGAATGATAACAGAATTGCTCAGTCAACAGAATCTTAGACCTGAGATTCCTGAGTTAACAGATTCTTCTTTATTTCCACATCGTGACATAGACTAGGTGCTGACTGCTCCGCTTTCAAAAATCCTCCACCTATGTAATTCTGGCTCTACCTACACACTTGAGTCCTATAGGGTTGTATTTCCAGGCTTGTTTGGGTAGTGTTAAATCTGCCATTATTTAGAAGTTGTCTTTCAACCATAGTTTGTAGTCTTTTATTATTGTGGTATTTAGTTTCGCTTAATGTCTTATTCCTTACCATGTAAAGTTTAGAACACATTTTAAATCATCTTACGAATGCTATCTTTGAGACCCGCATTTTATTTTCTTGTTTCTTGGTTCATATACACATTCTTTGTTCATATTCACATCTATAGAAGAGTAAGGGGACAGTCCGGGGACAGCACTGTGTTTAAAGAAGACAGTATATATTTGTATATACAATGTTTGGAAAAAGTTGTAATAAATTGGGTAAGATCGATGTGAATAGATCCTAGATTATCCTAGACACTTCGAACTAATGTTGAGGATGACGATGATAATAGTGATGTGAGAGTGATGCGTAAATATGATTTCAGGGTAGAAATTCTACATGGTTTTAGATGGTAGCTGACATCCTTCATCTTACCTCCGGGAAACGTGGGAATTTTATTAAAGACGTCTGTATTTCTGTGTAGTCAAAAGTCATGTTTCAAAATATGTTTCTTTTAAAATTAAAGATAAAATAAAAATTAATTTAAAAATTGCATTTTTAAAAGTACACATTTTGTATTGTAATCTTTGTTATCACTAATAGAATATGCAGAAAATTGATCTGTTAATAACCTTAGTTTTGTGTGAATGTTTAGCTATTTTTCTTATTTTTTTACAGGTTTTCTCGTTTCCAGCAACACTATGTTTTAATGCGTTTTTCAAGTTCCATGAACGTGAAAGAATAAATTAAATTTTTTTAGAAACGTAATATTTTAAATTCTGAAAACTGTGTAAATAAAAAATGTTAGTACTCCTGGTCCTAAGTATTATTCTTGCGGGGAAAATTCGTTAGCAAATGTGACTAGTGTACACCACGTATAATATATTCGTAAAATTCTTGCTCGCTCACACACTCATATTAAGAGAAGTTCACGTTTCCCTGCAAATACAGCCAGAACAGTCGTCTACAATTCTAGTGTAAAACTGTTGCCGCACTTCTCTGTATTCTACACATTAAGCTTTTAAAAAACGAACACAAAAGGAAGTGGCGAGGGGGTGGCTGTCATCGGTAATTGCGGACGGTACGAGCGGACGCTACTATACTATAGTACTGTACGTGCATTGCGTAATGAATGCTACGGCTGCATTCTCTGATGACAATGCTCTTAGCGCAGCAACAAACCACTTACTTCCGTCGCGTCTGGTTCCCACTTTTCCTTGATTATAAAACACTACCTGCTCCACCTTATTATCTTATCAAACTATAACAGACACATTTGTTACGTAAAAGTATTGGGCAATGTTACATACATTATCAGAAAGTACAGATATTTGATTAAAACTAACAGATTTCTGGCGTGAGAACGTTATACTTTACCGTCATAAATATAAAAATTTTCGCTAATTTCATAGCATTGTAAACCGCAATCTATGAGGTATTTTTATCGACAGGGGAAATTGTTGTCAGCATCAAAGATTCCTAACACAAAAGTTCGGTAAGAGAATAAAAAGTGTTTCACTCATTATTTTTTCACATTGTCCATTTTGCAAGGTGTCTTTTTTGTAGAATGGACTGTAATATATCCTTTATTGTTTGCCTAAAAACAAAAAGAAAGTGACAACAATTTTACGTATAATAAAATTTCTGTGAATTGATACTGTTATCATTAGTTAAATTACTGACAACATCTGTACTGTTCATTGTGTCGTGTTAAGGTCGCGACTTTGTCAGATTGTCTATATCTATCGGCGAGGGAAATAATACAACGATGTTTCTTGAAATTTGTAAGCTACATAAATAACAAATGCTTTACACATACATACACACACAAAATTCCCTTAACGCCATGCGAATTGCAGTGCTCGTAGTCATTAATCGGCTGACTTCTCTTTGGAGATAGTAAAACGTGAGTTGTACATCAGCAGGCCGCATAAGGACTAATGTTTGAAGGGGAAAGATGAAGTTAAAAGTAAAAAAATTAAAGAGTAAAATAGGTTAAAAGTGTTGAGAGAAATGGAATTTTGGCGACGAAGTAATTGCTATGCCATGTTTGGGAAGGACAAAAGTATAGATGTTGAGTGAGATATGAAAAATGACGTAGAATTAAGCCAGACGAATGGTATAACTTGGGAATGTTAACAAGATGACAAATAGACAGACAGAATAAAATTTAGCCTACACAGAAAAGATACAAAGTGCCGGCCTCTTGAAGAATAAAACCGAAGAAACGCTGGCGATACACGACGAGCACGCAGAGAAACGAGCAAACGAAAGAGCCTGAAACAGTGGCATGATGAGGCAGAAAATTCATTCTTCTTGCAGACAAATACGTCTATAAATATGAGTCTATGATTTGTTTTATCTACTGCGTAAGAAATTGTTTATTTCCCCCTAATATCTTCCTTAACATTTAAAAATGTTTATTAAAAATTTAAAAAATATTGACGCACTTATAGTTAAAATAGGAATATAGGATAACTTGAACAACCACCTAAAAATAACCAACCACTTTTGACTTTTAAGAAAATTTTCAAAGTGAGGAAACACTATAAATACAAGAACCAGAAGATCAGATTTCGAGCAAGATCCTAGAGCTGCTGAACTCGCTCAACATTTTGAACAAAGTACGTTAATTGTTACATAAATCTTGATGTTAGATAACTTTTCAATTATAGAAAAAATAACGGAAATCCCTATTACCTTCCCATTTCTTTACTTGTATAACAAGAAAACTGGATATGCATAAGCATAAACGTAACCATACAATAAAAACTAATTCTAAACATTAGGTTTTGGATTACAGTTTCTAATCTAACCTAAGCAATTCATCTTTCACTTTTTTGGCGATTATCTCGGCCCATCTTGACAACTTTGTCATTGTCCAACCTGTCGGCATGGTCACCTTTTCTGTTTTCAGTCTGCTACCTCCGCCATATGTCATGTTTCTCTAGTACTGACATTTGCTACTCAATCTCGGCATGTCCTTCATATCATTCTTCTCTAGACTTCAGCACAGCAACCTGTGTTCGTCCCCTATTTGCCGTGGTGTTTGGTTTCTCCTCTGCTTCTTGCATCAGGATAGACCCACTGTACTTTCCCATATCCTTAGTTTTATTTCCAAACATAAAAAATGTATTCTTCGAGATAGCACTTCTTATACTTCCTATCATGCTGTTGGATTGTGTAATCTAGCAGCTAATTTTTTTGCTTATTGAACTACAGCTTGTTATCGTTACCCCCGAAAGAGTTCATTTTCTTTTCACAAATTTGTTGTGTACTAGTATCTTGCATCTGTCTAACGTTGCAGCAGTAGTAGTTGATTTTATGTTAGTTACAGTGGTCATGATACAATGTTATTTATATGCTTTGTTAAATTTATAGAGAACAGTAAGCTTCGCAAATAATATCAGATTTACTATTATCCAATTTATATCCCGTCTGTAATATTATATCTCTATGTTATAATAATGTTTTACTATTATCAGTAAATGTATATCGGTTCAGGCAACACAAGAAATTCTGTGTTTTTCTCAACAGGCTGTGTGATCATAGAGGTTGGTGCAATAACATGTTGTTAGAATGATAGCGTAGACTACCATATTGTAAATAAAACATTTCAACACCAAACAAATTGTTACTTACAACTTGAAATAATTCACAGTTGAAATAATTAAACCGTTCTGTAAACATACTGTTAGGACGGTCTACTCGATCGTCGTATGGTACAGTGGAAACCAAAATACAAGAAACCAATTACGTCACTAATCACCAGCTTTAAATATCACAAGTAAACAGTTTGTAATCAACAAAATAATCTCTTACAACATACCAAATAAAAATTGTTCATACGCAATGAAAAATGTAAACTAATATAAAACACAATTGTATTAAAATCGTCCCGCACAATTATAAAAACACCTAACACTTCGCCACGACAATTACTTTTCACTAATAACCACTTGAACGCAAGTAGTAATCGCCCGACTATGACTGAACTAAAATACTACGAACCGGATTCTAATAAGTCGAAACTCATACTGAACTCAACGTCGCTGAGTACTTGTATTTATACCCCGCCGAATATACAGAATATTCCATACTGCGCGTCAAGAACGCTACTAGAAAACACAAGATGGTAATTGGTTGCGACATTGACACAGTGCGCGCGGTTTCTGGCAAATTCTAGCTAACGTGTTGAGAATCACGTACGCACACACATTGCAGCCTGATTCCACTGGAACATCCGAGAAACACGTAGACTGTTCTGTAATGTCGTAACAGTACGTATATTACAATTCTTCAAATTAACGTTTGTCCAAGACACAGGAATGTAACAATCAATAAATATTTTACAATTAAATCTGTCACAATTCACAGCACAAAACTGTATTATATTATAGTACTTCTGGTGTACCCGTAGTATCGTAATGGTATAATAATTTGCCCGTGTTATGGTTTGTATACGTTAACTCGTAATAAATAGTTGTAAATAGTGTATCAGTTGATCGTGGAATATTTATGTTGTGTGTTTTCGAATGTGATTTATTATCTAAGTTAAAAGAATTGAATTATTCTGCCTTGTTTTAATAAACAGAATTATAATTGTTCCAATTCAGCAGTTAGAACTCCAAACTCAATTCAAAAATAGCGGTCGAGTCATCCCAAACAATTCTCCAGTCACCTTCGATATTAGGCTTTAACCTATTCTTTGAGGTTAATCTTGGTTTTGAAGTTTGCGTACTTTCAATGACTCCCCGACGTCTTCTTATCCTTGTTAATTATAAAATAAATGTTGATAATATATTATGTTCATGAAATAATAACGCATGGATATGATTTATTAACGTAATTGTTTAATCTCTGTAATATGAGTTCAAATTGTTAGAAAATTCCATTTGATACATACGGTTGTCACAATCGATATTTATCTCAGGAGTGAATAATTATATAAGTTTAATATATTTCGTGGGAATTCTTGTGGCTGCTACGAAAAGTTCCATTACATGATAATTAACAATATAGAGTACCTTTACAAATCATCTATTACTTATAATCTAAAAAAATTACAAAAAATTTATGTTAAATAACATACGATGTTCGACGATATTCAATACACTTCGTCAAAAGCATGCAGGTTAGAGTGACGTCATCATCATGGCTGCCGTTGTCCGTCTCACAGAATAATGACAACATTTAATGACACATTTAAGTTTATTAAATGTGTACAAATAAATGTTTTTCTTGTAATCACTGTTTCGTTCAGATATGGAATTTGTTTTCACTTGTTAAAATGTTCACTAGTGATTAGTGTTAGTGTGAATTGGTGTATTGTCTAGTGGTTGTTCCTTTTTGGATAAACATATTGTCAATGATTAAGTCAAATTATATTTTACACATCTAGGCGATATTGCTGAACGTCTTCTGGTTTATTCTTTATAATTTCTTGATGGTGTGTGTTCCTGGTTAGTGTATTGATTTTAGTGGAGGTATTATTTATCTTCAATGGTGGTCATACAAATCTTCTTTCACAAACAGTTTATTAATTTTATATTTTTATATTAATAACATCTCGACACGCACTATTCAACTGTTCTTCATCACAATTAACAATTAAGTGTTATTTCTTCTTTTTTAGTCACGGAACTCATACAAACTTCTTAAATTTTGATTGGCCATTTATGTACAGGTTAAGTGTTATATGATCAACACCCATTACCTATTTTACATTTTATTAATTACCTTTAATAGATAATTTTATTATTATACTCTAATGATACATGCAATGTTTACATGATGATTAATTATATAATTATAAACAATTTGATACTAAACATGCCTCAGTTTATAACTGTAAAACCTTAGTAATTTGAATTTCTCTGATATGTTGTGGAACAATTTGTTATGGTTGATTGTAATTTCTACCTTGACTCCCTGAGATAAATATATTTAAATAAATGAACTGGTGACATAAAATCTTATAACATATAACAAAAACTCTTATTGATAATACTTGTTTTTAACAACTTTAATTATTTCATACTTTTAAACTATTGTCTGTATGAGAATATTAAAACACTTTTTTTAATAATAATTAACACTGTTTAACAGTAGTCTGTGTCACTATTTATTATTATAACACTCATTACTGTAAAGGATTGTGTTCCTTTTTCTATCCTTAATTATAGGCATATACAATTTTATTTAATACAATTATATTTATATGGATAGGTACTCTTTATTGGGGTTGGTTGTGTTTCAGGGTAAGTTGATTAGGCCTACTAGGTTTATTTATTTAATTTTTGCCTGTTTACTGCCCTATTCTACTGGGTTATTTCTGGGTCTCTTGATGATAGTAAATAAGTCAAACCAACTAGGTTTCCTTTAATTGGCTATCATTTATTATTTCTTGTTCCCTCTCTGGATAGGATTTCCCTATTATTTTTACTATTCTTGTTGTAACATTTTGTTTCGTTACAATATTAACCACTATCGGACAGCAAATTTTGCAAAACGTAATAGTTAGAGGTTCCTGAAACCCTGTGTTTGTAACTCGCCGGGCTTCGAGATGATTCTACTGCATTCTGGGTGACGCGTGTAGGATAATCACGTAATTGAAAGCGCCTAGAAGACACTGTCCGACCTTGTACCCATCGTCCGTAAAATAAAATTGTACACTTGA
Organism: Magicicada septendecula; assembly: GCA_034769895.1. Taxonomy (NCBI): domain Eukaryota; kingdom Metazoa; phylum Arthropoda; class Insecta; order Hemiptera; family Cicadidae; genus Magicicada; species Magicicada septendecula. The sequence continues at coordinate 457,616,222 of CM068371.1, forward strand.
CATAAAATTAAAATATCTAAAAAGAATTTAGAGACTTATGAGTAAATGTAAAAATAATTATGAATATGTACAATTACGTTTGATACAAGAATGAAATACGTGCTTTACAATTCCTAAGAAACGGTTACTATTATTTGTTTATCATTAACAAACAGAAATCGTTTTACTGTATACGTTTTAGGTCCAATCCGCATGACGCGCATCCTAGGAAGGTTGCTTATCTTATCCAAACTAGTATGAAATGTGTATTTCGTTATTATATGTGTGGTTTGAAAAGTAAAAAAAATAGTCAGAAAAAGGAGATTCAAATAAGGACGGAAGGCGACAAAGAGGACAAAGTGTGCGTGTGCGTGTGTGCGTGTGTGCGTGTGTGTGTGCGTGTGCGTGAAAGAGAGAAAGAGAGAGAGCGAGAGAGAGAGAGACAGAGAGAGAGAGAGAGAGTGAGTGAGAGAGACTGAAAAGGAGGGGGGACGTCACGCGCGTCGCGGATTTGCCCCCTTCGCTGCATTACGTGCGCTGAATAATGAAGGTTACAGCCCCGCTCTCTGATATTACAATGCACTTAGCCTGTCACTGTCTGAGACACACGTCGCTACAATATATATAACAACATTTGCATTTAATTATTGTATATCTCTGTTCTGCAGCTGACTCATCCGACTAAAACTGGATGCAGATTGAACACAAGCATAATTTCCACAAAGAATGAGGTCATTGTAAGTTCAGATTTCATAAAATAAACTCAACCACCGCTTAGTTGGACGATCTATGTCCTGAGTCCCAATTTATACTTGTGCAAATTGTTGGAATTCGTTTTCCTTTCCTATTAGAGTTCAGTGTTACCTTTATTTCGTAATAAAATACTTGTTATTTTTATTGTTCTCATTTAGTAAATCTGGTTTGAGACAGGTTTTAGCTGGACGCTCTCCTGTGAATTCTCCCCCATTGTCTATAGCTCTATATGTTCCTGCCATGATCAACCAAACAACACTTTTGTCCTTCCCGTCATCTTTTTTTTCCATCTCAACAGGTAGCTTCTACAGAATATATGACTCAAACGGAATATTTTTTGTTTCTTATTATTTTCATCTATGGAATTCTTATTTTTACCTAGGAATTTTTCCTAACGGAATGTTTTTAAACACTACTTTGTACACAGATGATATGGTAATAATTCAGGATAGCGAGGATAAACCACAAAAATCAATGCACATACTAAATCGAATAGCGGATGCAAATTTGGAATATTTTTCTTTACCAAAATCTCATTAACTGAGAGTGCTATGTGACGAGGTGCATCGTCATGATGCAGCATCTAGATGTTCTCGATGGCTGGTCTCACGCGGGCAACACTTTTTCGAATCTTTTCAAGAATTTCTCAGTAAACATGTTGACTGACAGTCTGTCCTGTACGCAAAAACTCCTTATGGATAATGCCATTACTATCAAAGAAACAAATGCTTGACGGCTTTCAAATATCAGTGGACATGACTAAACCAATGGCATTCAGAGGGAAGCAGTTAGTAAGAACTAAGATATTTATAGATGGAAAGATTTGCCCAGAATGGAAAGATCAAATCCAGAATTTCAACTACTTGGAATGTTACGGTACGTATGAAACAGAAATTGATTTGGATGAAAAAAAAATCTCAAGGTTTAGGAATATCTTGAGAACAGTTCACAGATACCTTAAAAATAAGACAAAGAAGGAAATAAGGATAAGGTTTTCTAACACTGTAGCGGTACAAGTTTTGATGTATGGAAGTGAACCCAGACTTATGAAAGATAGTGAAAAAGAGCCAAAGATTCAAGCAACAAACACGAAATTTATGAGGAATACTCTGGGCTGTACCATTCTCGATGGAAAAAGATATGGATATAAGGTCTAAACTGGGAGTCAATGTATTGTTGGAACAGCTAAGGAAGGTGGTGGTGGTGGTGTGAATATTTGGGAACAAAGGCGCAAGACAGGGTTCCAGTGTTAGCAATACCTGTGTTAGTGTTGTGTGTGTGTGTGTGCGCGCGCGCGCGCGTGTGTTTATAGACCGGTGAGGGTGAGAGATGTAGGACGTCCGAGAGCAAATTGGTGATGATGATGATGATGATGATGATGATTCTTATTCTATTTTGCAGTTTTCTTCTATTCGCGTCAATACATTATCCTTTCTCACTCTATCAGTCGATTTACATTAATCATTGTATGCCGTAACAATTTTTTTGAAGATTTATAGATGCCCTTTTAAATTATGGTTTATGGTCCATGTTTCACTCCGACACGAAACCACACTCCAAATAAACATTGAGCAAATCTTTGTCTCAGTTCACTAGGTAACCTTCTTGCTGTCAGCTCAGCTTTAACTATTTTTAAGCTGACATTTTTGTGAGGTGAGCTCTCTTGACGATAATATCCTACTTGTACTTTCTTTCACTCAGCTTCTATTCTACGTCACCGTACTCTACAAATAATTGAAGTAGTTCATTTCGTCTACAGCAATGGTTAATAACCTTTCCGTACCCCCCTATCACTTTGGTTATCCGCGTTTATTTCGAGTACCACCTGATCTTAAAGAAAGGTTATTGGGGTTTTCTCAACAAATCCTTGACATAACATGAATAGATATCTTATTATTCCTAGTTATGTATAATTCTTTTAATCTAATACATAGAATTTACAAAACTGAAACTGATTTTTAAAATTAAATTCCGTCTGGTTCTGGAATAAAGTAAAGTATTGAGTTTTTCAAATGACAGTTGATTACTTTCATTACAGATTTTCTTGATAATAGTGAAAAATAACAACATATTAAAAAGGAAATAATTAATGTTGCTGCTTATTTTGTACCAGAAAGTTAATGTCAGGTTCTATTGATGTTATTTGTAACCTTACATCACATTCAATAGACATCTTGTTAGATTCTAATGAAATAATACCACAAAGTTTCTAGGTTGCTTTAATAAAGGTTTTGGTTTTAAGTCATGCCCGATAAAAATTTAACAAAAAATTGAACAAACATTTCTATATAATTATTTCATATATACAATAAATACTTTATTACTAGCTAGGTCTTTCTGCTTGCCACATTGGATCCCTCCACGTACCACCGATTGGGAAACTGGTCTACAGTTTTACTTTAAAGGATGTGTTTACAAAGTATTCATTCCCCAGCTTCTCATCACTTTAGTTTTCCAATATTTTTCTTTATTCTGAAGACTTTTTAAAATTATATAACGTACATAATTTTTTGTTATTTTATATTTTACGATATCGTCCAACAGTCGCAAGTTTAAAATTTATGTGGCCCAGGAAGACACAAAATTGGCTCAATGTCCCACTTAACTTTCACATGAGTCTAGAAAAATCGGAGCTATAAAAAAAAGATTCATAAAATCAAAACTAAAATTGTAGGTTGGTACAAGTACACGTAGAATAGAAAGTAAACATGACAACCTGTGAACAATCAATCAGAAAAAATATCATTTGTAAAGATACATACGTAAATTTGATGTCACAAATGAAATTGTAGATTAATTGAATATCAACCGTAATAGTCCCGATAAAATTGTGTAAACGTTTATTAATATTGTTACTATATCACAGAACAATCTACGTGTTTGTCGAATGTGCTAGAAGAATCTCGATGGAACGCGTGTGGCGTACGTGCTTGTCGACGCATTTTCGAGAGGTTTCTCGAAGGCGCCAGCCGCACGGAAAGTGTCAAGGCCGCAGTTAATTACGTAGTTCACACGAGCGCTAAGACGCAATTATCAACATTCTGGTCTGTGACCGCAGGTATAAATACATGGAGGCAACGGCCTTAAGTTTCAGTATTAGTGCGATCTATTGACAGTGCGGTTCGAGAATTATAGTAGCGATATTACTGTGCGTGTTCAAGTGGTTATTATTTAAGAGTGGTGTTTTATAATCAGACGGTATAATTGTAATACAATTGTGTTTAATTTAGTGGACATTTTATTGCGTGTGAACAATTTTTATTTGATTTGTTGTAGACACTGTGTTGTTAATTACGAACTGTTTAACTGTAAAAATTAAAGGTGTGGTTAGTGACTTAATTGGTGTCTTGTACTTATTTTGTTTCCACTGTACCTACGACGATCGAGTACACCGTCGTAGCAATATAATAAGGCAAGCATTTTGTTACAGAGCTCGGGTGTAATAAAATATATTTGGTAGAAATAGCAGATGTAAATTTCGGACACTATAAAAATGGTCGTAAAAAAGGATAAATTTATGGTTCATGAAAGAATTTGCTTCATTCTAAACGCTTCTCACCAGAAACACGGGAATTCGATATCGCGTTTATGTATTCTAGGCAGTTTACCCATCGTGTAATAAGAAAATGCGTGAAAATTGTGTTTGGACTCGCACTTGCTAATTAATAAGAACAATAAATTAATGATTAATAATACCAAAATAAAAACAATTATTATTATTATTATAATACATTTTTAACGGCGGTAGGTTTGGTGAGGACCGTTTAATACGTGTAACACAATTTTCACAATATTTCTGTCAACGGTTTGCAAATATTTATTGCCATCATCAGGGCCTCTGGACGTATACAAGAGCAAATATCTGGCACAACGAGATCAATTGAGTGAATTTGTGTGTGTGTGTGTGTGTGTGTGTGTGTGTGTGTACGCGCGCGTGTATGACAGTTGAGACAGTTTGTGTTATATCATCAATTTAATTCCTTACATATAGTTTTACTTAAATACAAAGACAAAACTATAATACTTCAGAACATGACTGGTAGAATATTACAATCCAAAATACTGGTAATGCAATAATCATTTAATTTCTTCTTCTTCGTCTTCTTCTTCTTCTTCTTCTTCTTCTTCTTCTTCTTCTTCTTCTTCTTCTTCTTCTTCTTCTTCTTCTTCTTCTTCTTCTTCTTCTTCTTCTTCTTCTTTTGGCGCCAAAACCCAGTGTCCGTCATGTCACGACACAAACTTCTCCAAACACTCAAATCCATACGTCTCAAATTGTCCTCTACGCTTTCTATCCATGATTTCCTAAAGATTCCTCTAATTTTCTGCCCATTAGTATTTTGTCTGCGATTCTTTTAGTTGTTCTGATACCATCTGTTCATGTTACGTGACTCAACCGTAGGTTAATCTCCTTTAATCTTTTGACTTTTGAAGAACCGGATTATGTCAGCACCGTTTATTAATTGATCCAGTTTATCATTTGATTGTTTTTATAATATGACTTATCTTCAGTTTTCAAGGCAAAAGATATTTTATAAGCTTTTAGCATCACGTATTCTAATATCTTGTTCCTCTGAATTAGTTAATGGCCAGATCTCGCATCCATTTGTTACTATTGGCAGAATAACCATTCTATAGATGGTTAGTTCTAGTTGTTTGCTTAGTTACCCTGGATCTTATTAACTTTTCATCTTCTTGTTTATCTGCTTCTTGTTCCTCTTCTTCTTGTTCTTCGTCTTCTTCTTCTTCGTCTTGTTTTTGTCGTTGTTTTTGTTTCTTCTTCTTCTTCTTCTTCTTCTTCTTCTTCTTCTTCTTCTTCTTCTTCTTCTTCTTCTTCTTCTTCTTCTTCTTCTTCTTCTTCTTCTTCTTCTTCTTCTTCTTCTTCTTCTTCTTCTTCTTCTTCTTCTCCTCCTCCTCCTCCTCCTCCTCCTCCTTCTTCTTCTTCTTCTTCTTCTTCTTCTCCTTCTCCCTCTCCCTCTCCCTCTCCCTCTCCCTCTCCTTCTCCTTCTCCTTCTCCTTCTCCTTCTTCTTCTTCTCCTTCTCCTTCTCCTTCTCCTTCTCCTTCTCCCTCTCCCTCTCCCTCTCCCTCTCCCTCTCCCTCTCCCTCTCCCTCTCCCTCTCCCTCTCCCTCTCCCTCTCCCTCTCCCTCTCCTTCTCCTTCTCCTTCTCCTTCTCCTTCTCCTTCTTCTTCTTCTTCTTCTTCTTCTTCTTCTTCTTCTTCTTCTTCTTCTTCTTCTTCTTCTTCTTCTTCCTCCCTTCAAGGATTAGGTTATGTAAAACTGTTCCGGCACCCATCTCATCCTCGGACGACCCACGTTACTCCGAATCGTGCTTTGGGTAATATAAGTATTATAAAGTTTTACAAAGACTCTTCTGTCAGGGTTATCATACCTTAGCCAATAGGCCTCTCTTTCTTGGGGCGCAGGAGAGTTGCCCTCACCTGAGATAGGATGTGGTGGCTTGTATCAGTTATTCTGGTACTGAACGTTTCTTATTATTTGCAGTGCTCAACTAAGTAACTTTTCTCTGGAGGAAAATATTAATAATAATACTTAAGAATAGGAGATTTTCAAGGGGAAAATTTATCTACTGAAAACCTCACACTTCAGTTCTTTTGATGCAAACTACGTCGTTAAATTGCGGGGGGGTTCGTATTTCTTTAACGTTTAGCCTGCATTAAGACGGTGCCAGCCTCCCTCTTCCTTATTATTTGCAAATCACAGACAGTGTATAAGTTGCCACATATTGTTTCTTTCTGCGCAGCATGCTCCACAAATGTCGCGAGCTGCTTCCATGTGTTCCTGTAAGACACACAGCGGTCACAACACAGTCGGGTTATCTGGTGACTCTGCGCTTTAAGTTCTTGTTTGTCTGCTGACCACACATGGCGTCGAAGGTTGTAGCACAATGACTGGCCACCAGTAATTTGCATGGTAAATACAAAATTCGAGCGAGGTCTGAAAATTTCCCGGCTTAACAACGAAAAACGAATTATAATTTCAAAAATACTTTAACTTTTGAACATAATCTCCTTTTACCGTAACACATTTATTCCAGCAAAGTTTCAATGCCATTATTCCGTCCCTAAAGTGGTTTCCTGTAAGATCTGGAAAATACCTCTCTACAGCTGAAATCACGGATGAAAAGCCCTAAGCAACGAGAAAGAGTTTGAGTTTTGGAAAATGATGGAAGTCTGAGTAAGCTAAATCTGGAGACTATGGAGGATGTTCCAATAATTCATAGCAGATATATCTTAATTTTCCCATTGCCAAAACACTTCTGTGGGCAGGTGGAATGGCTTGGTGAAACATGATTTTTTTCTACAACAAATCGGGTCTTCTTTCACGATTTTTTCGTCTATTTTCAATAAGTGGTGTGATAATATTTTCCAGTTTTTGTTGCACCCTTTTCAAGATAACCAAAGAATAAAATACATTTAGCATCCCAACACACTGACACCATGACTTTCCTGATGATGGAATTGACTTTGCTTTCTTAGGTGCTGAACAACTAGCTTCTGTCCACTACTTTGACACTTGTTTGGACACTAGTGTGTAGTGGTGGATCCAGGTTTCATCCATCGTAATAAACCGACGCAAAAAATCTGCTTTGCTCCAAGCAACATTCCAAGCACTGTTCAGATATTTTTAGGCGCATGTGATTTTGATCGGTCGTGAACAAGCGCGAGCCTAATATACAAATTATATACAGAGTATAGTATAATATAAATTATTTAGTGCAAACACCGGAAATTACACATGCAAGTTAACAATAGATGTAGTAGCAACAGAAGAAAAATAATTCGTTATAGTGCTCCCCCATATGGCCGAGATCGAGACATTTTCAGACCACCCTCGTAGTGTAGCCTGTTTTGAAATAGATTCTGTAGGAGGCGACACGATTAGAGCAAAGATGAAAATAATACAGGAAGTCTTTATTTCATAATGCGTTTAGACGGTTTGCCATATTCTTTAATCCTCTCCAGAGTTTCAAAGGAGCGTCCACGAAGATGACGTTCTAACTTTCTTATTCTTCTATCAGAAGATTCATCTGTTCCGGCCCCAAACAAGTATATCCCCTTTACCAACTGCTGTTTACAATTTAAAACAGAAATTATTTATATGGACTAAACTCATGAACGCAAAAGTGGCGTGGCAAAATCAGAAATACTACATAATGTTTTCTTTGGAAATATTAATCTTCTCTGAAAATGTAACGCGATACTGAGCGTTGTTGTTTACAGTCGTTCAGGTTCAGAAATCTTAGGCTGCAGTCAAATTGTGCGCCAACATTTTGCAAGACTCTGGGTAGATTTCGTAAGAAACTTTGTACATCACAAGTGTGTGATCTGTAGTATTAAACGATGATAAGAGTTGACGAAATCTCTCACTATCACCCTATGTTCGATTAACACCAATAATAACAAGTCCTACTAAGGAAAGCTTTGATAAGAAAATTTTTTCATCGGTTTCTTCTTATTATAATGTTAGCACTACCCATAGATAGTAGGAACGTCTTACTTCCCGTGTGTAAAGCAAGCATATACATTTTTTAAAGAGTAATTTATACTGTCAGAAGCGCGTGATATCAAAAGACACATTACCTTATAAATCGAGATCACGTCGTTCTTTACTATGGTTTTCTCTGACGCAGACAAGAGAGAAACACTGGTTTCAATGAATAATGTATGTAAGGTGAATTATAATTTACTGAGATAAGCTTTATTTGCTGTGCACCTCGTATATTGCTGTATGATGAACGATGGGCCGCACCTGTAACGGAGAAATATACAACTCGTCTTTAATCTTTGATATGTCTGTTTTATTTATACTGTTTTCGTATTTCATTATGATACTTGACTAGTAGAAGTACTATTAATACATGAGTTATTCGCAATATTCGTTTTACTATTTGTATTAAATTACTACAAATACAATGTTTTTGTCAATGTCTTTATAATTCCACTATTATTCCTACAATTACAACGTTTTTCTAGTTTCTTACCTGTAAAAAACAAGTATTCACTTATCTATCGAACTATCATTTTTCACGACTATCTGAACTAAAATGTGGTTAGACACAGAATTTATTTTTTTCTGTGCAAAGTGGAAACTGCTTTGCAAGTCTAATAGCATACACATCCCCTTCTGCTTGTGAAAGCATTTAGTAAATTTAAAAATATTTACGAAGAAGAATTAATGCAGGTATTAAGGACGAGTGGAGAAATCCAGCAAATCTACGGAGAAACAGATGTCGTCACTGACATAAAAAAACGTAGAATCGGGTGGGCAGGGCAATGTTGAGAGAATGTCAGAACATCCATAGTAAAGAAAATTTTTACGGGGAGACCTGGTGGAAGAAGAAGGAATGGTCGGACCATAAAACAATGGTTGGATGATCTTGAGGACGACCTGTGCAGCCTCGGTGTAAGAGGATAGAGATGGTAGCAGGACTGGCCGGGAGGCCAAGGCTCTCCAAGAGCTGTACCTCCAATTAAGAGAGAGAGAGAGAGATAATGTGCGTGTAATACTTATTATTTATGCAAACCGTACACACATGTTCTCACAAAATCAATCATGATGTATGCATTATTTTATGTAATGGCTGAATACAGATACTTATTATAACAAAAATATTATTAAACCCGTTGAAAAGTTTTAAAAATGTTTTAGTAACTTTATAGAAATTTAAAATTGTGATCATTTAATAATTCATGGTCTTTACTAATGTTAAAAAACTTTTTTAACAACAAATTATGGCTCGTTTTATAGCCATATTTTGTTAGGCATATGATTCCTGGAAGATTCGAGTTAATTAACTTTAGTTATATTATACACGAAACTGATCTAATATAAGATTTTAGAGTGATATTTCCTAAAAATGAGGATTGGTAATTTCTGGGAATTTTCAATATTCAATTCACACTCAACAAAGTAAATACGTAGAATCAAACATTCAATTGATAAAATACTTTGAACTTAGTATTCACACACAGAGTACTGTCACAAAGTAAAATATTTTACAGAAATAGAATAGAAATTTTATTTTGTTGTGACAGTTACACCAAGGGAGTGTGAGCAACAGAGATTTCTTCGCGTGGGCGCAAATAATACAGAGATAAGGCGGTGGAAAATTGCCAATATGAGTGCCCAGTCAACTCAACGCTACTGTTATAAATCTTTCAGCAGAGCGTGCTGGGGTGGAAAACTGATGACAACATTTTAGGGAAAATATGATTGAGGAAGCACAACAGAAATTGGAAACTGGCGTATTCTGTGGCATTTAGGGTCAAAGGTTACAAATTGGCGCAGCAAGATTGGGTTAATGTAGCTTGATAGTATCTTACGTTGGCCGTAAATCGCCCAAATTTATTTCATCGTTTTAAAATCAAATAGTTTCAAGTATACTTAATATTGTTACGTAGCTGGTGATCGTTAGTGTAGAGAAACACAATTGACAACAGGTAAAGTGAAATAAGACGCAATGTGTTTATCATTGTCGAAATACGTTTTTTATTCAACAACCAGTTCAAGCAAACACACTTGTCGATAATGTAATTAAGAAAGTTGTATTAGTGGTCATAATCACAAACAGAATTAACACTGTTGCAAAACACTATAGAAAAAGTATTCCTAGTAGCGCTTTCAAGCTCATCATCGGATCGGAAATCATGATGGCATTTCCTATCTGAAGATGAGCTGTGAAGCTTGAAAGCGCTAATCGGAATAACCTTTCTATAGTGGTGTGCAAGAGTGTTAATTCTGTTTGTTTACGATAATGGACTGTACATAACAGTGGTATAAGCCATCATCGTCTTCATCATCATTATAATGATGATCACCACCACCAAAACCACCACCACCACCGTCGTCAATATCATCATCGTCGTCATTGTTTTCATCTTTTTTTCCTCTCCCAATTCATTCATGTTGTTGTTGTTGTAGCTATAGGAGTTGTTGATGTTGTTGTTCTCCTTCTTCATTTTACGTCAAGCATTTGGCCTCTGGCATTTTGTGCCCTGTAGCCATGGAATAGCTGACGCCTCACCATTTCCACTGACAAAGCATTGAACATTTAACCGCATGTAATCACGACCTGTTGTATGTTCAAGTAATAGGTACTTCTTCAAAGACCCGACTGTTTTAGGCTGACTGATATGTTGCCCCGAAAGGGGACAGGCTGTAGGCGTGCACAGGTCATTACTATAAAATGGCTTTAGTTGTATTTATTTCTAAATATATTATTTTAAAATTTACTATACATATAATAATTTACAATATATGTATTATTTATATAGACTTTACTGTCTAGTAAACTGTTTATTGTTTTTTCAATATTTTTATTAACAATATTTTTTTCCATCACAATTCAAATCGTTTTTATGAGTTATTAGGTCTATAACCATATTGTTTCAATCTTTGAGCTTCTTTATAAGCTAAATTGTATCTATTTCTCACAAAATGCTCTTCACCTAGGGATGTACATATTATTTTGTGAGGTCTATTTAAGAAGAGGCCAGCGAGTGTTTAAAATGTTTTTGTATAGTTTAACCTATATATGTTGGATGTATGTGACATAACTTTCAAATGAAAGGCACAGAAATTCACAAGGTTAGTAGTATAATAAACCTCATCTAACACACACACACACACACACACACACACACACACACACACACACACACACACACACACACACACACACACACACATATTTCAACGTTACAACAATTATACACAATTTATTACCATGTACTCAACGCAACTGTAATATGTATTACACCGGCCAGGTCGCAGGATTTGTTATCTCGTTGCGTCAACTATACGTATGTAGTTACACAATAATTAAATAATTTTTAAAGAGGAGTGAGATGTTGTTGACATGAAATAATCATTTAAAACCGTTTCAAAATAATCATTCCAAGATTTATTAATTGACAGAAAGGTATTTAAATATTCAACAATTCAAACATTAGATAGATCACTTTTAAAAGTTTCATACTTATTAGGCTGTTCATAACATCTAAAACTAAACAATCATATACTCTTATTAACTAAACAGACTTGTTAAATAAGTCATCTAAATTCTTTCATATTTTGTGTGTCTGACTTTGATTCAATCTTCAAATGCTAATAGCATCTCTTTTGAAAAGATACAAAATTAATATTAAACTTAAGCATATAATTTTACTAGTTGCTATAGACAAAATAAACTAATTACATTTACTTTCAAACTATTATTTTGCTGTATTGACACACCCAAATTTTTAACATATAACAAAAGATTTAGTAACTTTCATATTTTCTTATAAAATTAATTTTTTGACTTTAACTAGTATTTACATTTAAAATTTTTACGTCTTACTGTTCATGTAAAACTGTCTTACTGAAAGTTTTTTCACAACAAAGTTATAAATTAACCTTCACAATAAAGTTATTTTTTCACAATAAAGTTAGTCATCACTCAGGTCGTCCTCAAGATCATCCAACCATTGTTTTCTGGGCCGACCATTCCTTCTTCTCCACCAGGTCTCCCCGTAAAACTTTTCTTTAATATGGATGTTCTGACATTCTCTGGACATGCCCTGCCCACCCGAATCTACGTTTATTTATGTCAGTGACGACATCTGGTTCTCCGTAGATTTGCTGGATTTCTCCACTCGTCCTTAACATCTCTATTAATTCTTCTTCATAAATATTTTTAAATTGACTAAATGCTTTCGCAAGTAGAAGGGAGTGTGTATGCTCTTAGACTTGCAAAGCAGTATCCACTTTGCAATGAAAAAAATAAATTCTGTGTCTAACCACATTTTAGTTCAGATAGTCGTAGATAAATGAATACTTGTTTTTTACAGGTAAGAAACTAGAAAAACATTGTAATTGTAGGAATAATAGTGGAATTATAAAGACATTGACAAACACATTGTATTTGTAGTAATTTAATACAAAATATTATATAACAGCAGTTACATTTTTTATACACCATACGGCAGCATTCGTTGTGTAACATTTTCTCTCACCAGACTTCGTGTATATTTCACATAAAATTAATATTTTAATTTGTAAAATCACTTATTGCTAGAAGCCTATGCTAGTCAGTTGGAGCAGTGTTACCCACGGGAACGATTTCCCCGTCGTCATGTACGAGGCCAAGTCCCGTGGGAGAGTGACGAGTGCTGAAGTCTGCAACACTGAAATACAGGTCAAACGTGTTAGGGGGAGGCAAAGGAGATATCTGCAACGTCACTGATCGTATCAAGAGACCAATTGTCATATTGTATATTTGTGTCATCAAAAATTTGTTTCATAATTTAAGCTGGGATAATCCATTTTAAAATGTGGATATTTAATTAATAATATTTATTTTATACATATGTATTTAAGCCGCCATGGAAAATTGTAAACATTTGTTATCACTGAGATAGTGTAGCAGTTTTATCATTCAAAATTAAGGTAGAATATTGTCTAGCCCCAATTGCTTGGCCCTGGACCAAACCCTTAAATTCAGTCTTTCTTTTTCATTTCGAGTTTCATGCGACCTTCTAGTTCATCTTACTCTGAGCAAGTTCTTTCATTTTCAAAATCTACAACCATCTTCAAGCTTAGTGATCTAACCCAGCTACTTCATTCATTGCATCCCGTATCACCTATTATAATATGGGTACCTCAGCTAGTGTCTCACCAACCTGTGTTTCTCGCATCCCTATTTCCACTAATTTGTATCCTGCCATGTTCCTTTGTTCAACCCTTTGCTATCCATTGCCACTTTTATCTCAATTTCCCGAGTCGGTTGTCCCGTTTTTCTTCTATTCGGTTATGTCTATATGGGTACCTTCTTTGGCGTCTATATTATTACAATGCCCATTTCCTCCAAAATGTCTGCGTATGTATCCAATCTGTTTCTACCGCAAGTCGTCTCTAAAAGTCTATTTCCACGGCTCTAAAAGGTGACCAATTTCAGTAACATTTTTCTCACAGTTTGGCTCCATATGTTGCTATAATTTCTCTGATGGTTTTATAAATGATTATCTTGTCGTTTGTTGCTAAACTTGTATTCAGTAGAATATATTTATGTGTTTTGTGGCTCCCTGTGCTTGCCATATTCTATTTATAACTTCATCATTACGATATAATTTTTCTGTAATATTAACTTCCAGATATTTACATGCTTTGGTGTTAGTTATTATTTTGTGCTTTTCCGAAATTTATATTACTACCAGTTTTACCCACAACTATATACTTCGATTTTAAAGGATTTATTGTTAGACTCAATTTTTATCTAACCTCTCTCGTCTTCCTATTCTGGCTCTCCACAAACTCAATTACTTCCGAAAGCTGTTCACTTTTTTATATTTTTCACCTTTCCATTTATATTTAATATTCTCCTACTCTTACGGTTTTTGTTTGACCTATTGTTCAAATTGTGAATCCAATATGGCAATACTTCAAACATAGAACTACAAGAGTTTTTTCGTATCTTCTAAACTATTGTCTGTCAATAACAAATTTAAATTTTGTTCTTGACAAAATCCTTTTCCTTTGCGCTATTCTGCTTTGATGTTTCCTGTTTCGTCTATTCCTTATAGTTCTGTTTCACAGGTAGATGAATATATCCACCTGAGTGATATTGTCAATTCTGAATTAAATAACTAATAAATTTTACTATTATTTACGGATCTTTCAGATCGTTAGGTACCTCCCTTATTATTCTCCCCTAACCGGTGTTTAAAACAGAACTTTACAATAGTGTACAGACCGGAAAGTTCTCCTCTATCGATAATATTTAGGGGTCAGTAAACATTAACGGTAACATTAAAGAAACGTATTATCCATTTATATTTTGAAATTATCGTTAATATCTTTATAATTATAATTATAATAATCGTTAATTATAATATCATGATTTTGTAAAAATGCGTATTTGTTACTTAGTATGCGTATAACAAATTTAAGTGTAAATGTCATCGACTGTCCTCAAGTGTTCTGTGTCTGTAGTTATGGCAAATTCACATGAGACCACCGACAGAGAGAAAGCACGAGAAATCACTGTTATTTCACCATACATTGTATTCTGCGTTACGTGCAGTATCGAACCCTTCGTGAAAATAGGAAATTTTGCCTATTATACAGAGTGGCCCAAAAGTCACTACCCATTGTGAGTTACTGAGTTACCCACTGTAAACATTAAGATAACTTTGGTTGTGATCTTCCAAACGATTTTTAATTACGCACCTTTGGTTTGTGTCTGATAGTTTCTTATGTAAACACTAGAGTGCAATTTAAAATCTATGGGAAGGTCACAACCAAAGTTATCTTAATGTTTACAGTGGGTAACTGAGTAAGTCACAATGGGTAGTGACTTTTGGCCCACTCTGTATGTGTAGATGTCTTGTTAACAAGATTCCATCTACTTTAGCCCCACTGCCGTATTGCCCCGTCAGCAGTGAGACCTGAATGGATTGGCTCGACTTTTAGCCAAACACACAACTCAGGGTGTTGTGAAAACGTCATGCAAAGCAAGCTTCTGATATCGTATGTTTTACACGTATGTTGTACAAAGCTGTATCGTGATGTGTTTCTTACAACCACTTTATTAAGCTTCAGCTCTACACATCAAATGCTTGCTACAAACATCAGTATAATATTCAGTATATTAGACATTAAAATAATAACGTTTATTATATAATAAATTAATATATGTTTTAAGGGTGAATCAGATGGGGAATGCACAATAAAAAAGAAAACATAAATAATTATACGCATATACAAATCACATTTTGTCTACTACACCCATTTTAACGATAACAATGTGGATGCTTAAAAATATTTCTCAAAATAATGTCATGGAAATGTATTACTTTATTCTGTAGATAAACCGTTGCACAAATGGAAACATAAGCTTATTGTTTGAAACAAGATAAACAATTGATTGAGGGTTTCTCCCTTCCAGTAACGCAGTGTTTATCGTCAAGCAGAAGGCGTTTTATATTGTTAGCGGGCGGTAACAAAAGCCAACACATCTATCTGATACCGTGCGCCACTTTGTTTCCATTCGCCCAATAACGTCTACACCCTACCGATTTCGTGATACAGGAACTAATCAAAGTCGAACTCATTCTATTAAACTACCATCATTTTCAATATAGTGAATACACTGAATGGTTATTTTTGTAACTTACTATCATCATAATTATTACCAGAGCCTTCTCCTTATCGATTCCCGTCGTTTAAACCTACCGTCAAGAATATATAAAAAAGTATTGTTATCATTTTATTTGGTACATTCTTTTGGTAGTTTTGTGTATGATAATAGTTTCTATTATATAATCACTTTTCTTCTCATTCTCTTTTCTCTTTTATCTCCTCCTCTTCTTCTCCTCCTCCTCCTCCTCCACCAACTATATCCTCCTCACCGTCGTCGTCATCGTCATCGTCATCATTATCGTCGTCGTCGTCGTCATAATAATCATCGTCACCCTCGATTTTCTACCCTTGCCCTTTTTACCCTCCTACTTCCCTTCTCTGCCTCCTCCTTCGCCACCGCCACCACCTCTCCACCTCCGTCTTGATTTCTTTTCTTTCTTCTTCTAATCACGCATGTTTGTGCTAGAATATCGTTAAATTTTGTTTAGTAGCATTTAGCTGTCTGGTTAGCACATATACAAAGACCAGAGTCAGTACTACGTTTCTTTATCGTGTTTTATTCAACCAAGTTAAGAAGCGTTGTAACAACGGCGCAAGGGTGCAATATACGTGCACCCATAGATTGCATGTGTTAAAAATGAAGGCGTCAAGTTCTCATACTTCAACCAGTGCGATAATAATTGGCATGATGATCAGCCAATACAGAGTCTGAATAATACTGGTATTACAAAATTTGAATAATTGATAAATGATAGTTATTCTGAAATAGCAAAAACTCATATTTAATTAAAACCGTTACAATACAGTAGTGTAACACAGTAATATTACCAACACCATAATAATTTACAAACTATACTCATAATTTCGAAAATTTCTTAAAGTTAACACCAGACTTTGTTGCTATTCTTAATTTTAAAAAGATTAATGCAATTTTTACAATGTTGATTTACCAGCTTACTGTCTCCTCTTTGTTTCAGGTATTCAACAAACGAATATATATAACAATTATTTTTTTTACAACAGTTGGTTAATCGGTTTGCACCAAGAACCGTTTTTGTAACTGTGCAGTTTAGTTTTGCTTACTTAAGTGAGAGAATTATTTAATATGTATATTTACTGCACTTATACGCCTTCCACATAAAGTTTACAGTCAAATACCAAATTAGATTTGGGTATGTAATATTAGGACTCAACTTAAGGCAAGAACAAATATAAAATATTACTGATCTTAAGAGATTCAAATGTAGCTTTATTGTAATATTTTTAACATAATTTTGTATTTCATCTAGGTCTTACAGCTGCCCTCATTATTATACGTTATGGGCTAAACAATATAATGATAACTTTTTCATTCGTTGAACGTTGAACTATCGTTTTTAGTTGAATATATTTATTAGAAAACATTGCAAAATTTAACATAAATATAAAGTATTTTTTAATTTGTTATATAACTAAATTGAAAAGAAAACAAGAAGACATTGTTTTAATCTCATGATTTCTAATTAAAACAAGTTACGTGAGTGGCAAAAGAATGATGTTTGATATCAGGACAAAACATCTTTCTTAGATTGATTTTAAATCAGTCTATTTTATATTAAATTTTCTATACTTGGATTGATTTTTGAACTGGCAAGATTTCGGTCTATTAATTACTATGGCATCTACTGTTGACTCGTTTTATAAAATGCTTATTCGTACACGTTTTAGAAAACAAAATTACATTATTGCCGCAACGCTGAATTGTACACGTGTCTAAAACATTTTTAGCAACAGTGTTTAATACTTAGTAATACTTTTTATATTCTTTACTAAATACTGTTTTGTATTAATTTCAGAACTTTCTTTGACGCAAAACTACTTCTAAAATTTTGTAAGGGGTAGAATTCTGGAATGTATTTTTTTAAACAAAGTAAAATTTTACTGTAATCAAGCCTTTAGGCAAAACATTTGTTTTTCAGTCTTGGGTTCACTTCGATTGTTCCGCGTGCCTTAAATCAAGTTTACTTCCGCATATGCCAATTTCCTTTACGGCTGCACGTCATAATGTGTTAGTTAAAACAAACTACTTCAGGTGCAATATCAATCATGTTTAATTTAATTGAAAAACATCTTTCTTAGACATATTTTCAAAAACTTGATTTTATATTAAATTTTCTATACTTTGACTAATTTTTAACTGGCAATAAAACTAATTTTTATATTCCCGTCTATTAATTTCTATACATTTGCTATTGACTGGTCCGAGTAAATACGTGAAAGTGAATCTACAGACGCATTCATCCATTCTCCATAATTCAATCACCTGTTTCCTAAAGCAATGTTACTTGGGGGTTTACAATTTTTTTGTTTAGGATTTTATCTTCTGTGTCGAAAAGTCCATTCTATTAGTCGATTAAACCACACCTCATCGTCTATCGTCTTCTCATACCAATATAGCATCTCAGTGTATCGCACATGATTGGTATCAAGTGTATCATTATGTATACCTATGCACCTTCTTACATCTGCATTTTTTATTTTAGCAGCTTACATTAGCTGGCAGCCTCTACGCAGTAGTATATTTCTATTGTTTGTACTTATTCTATTCTATTATATTCTATTTGATACTATATACCATATTCTATTTAATTATATTCTATTTGTACTTACATGTAAAGTACTGTTGTATGTTTAAAATACAGTATGGGTTTAACAAAAATATTTTTATAGCCATACAAGATTATTTTACCTTTAATTCATAGGTTTTCTTAATTTGACTGTTTTGCTCGTTACATGGTGTTGCCTATTAATTAGGTTGCTTCCCTGTGGACTCTGTTCTAAAGTTCTATTGTGACTGATAATAGATAATTCACACTTTGTATGGTAAGACATCACATGATCTGAACAGCTAAATTTTCGATGGAAAATGTTTGGTTTCTACACAACCACCCTTAATGTAATAAACTAGTAAATGATATTGTTGCCAATATAAGTCTTCTGTAATTAGCTTACTGCTCCATCCAATATTTAATTATAAACTTCATATACGTGAAAGTAAATCTACGGACACATTAATCACTAGTGCAATTCAGAAATATCATCCACATTAAATTCTGACAGATTGCCGGAAACATACACGCTCTCACTAACATAAAATATTAATAAATCAAATATCTAGATTCAGCCTTGTCTTTTGGTTCATTTCTACCGACTTCAGTTTTTATACATAAGACATCGTTTCATTCCTCTATTTTTTTGTATTTTACCCAGGATCTTCAACCTTTATCCGGACATATTCACTAGTGTGACGTTGTTTTCTTCCTGTAGCACTCAAACATAGATTCATGTTAACACAGTGAATTTTCCCAGGTCAAAGATTCTATTTAAATATTTTATTGGAAATAGAACATAATTTGTAAATATTTTAGACAAAACACAATTATACAAAACCTATCTTTTAATCTATCTTTATCAATGGAAAGTTCTAATTTTTGAAACCTGATTCTACCATAAGGCAACAAGAAAGCCATTCAGTTTTAATTAATTCTACATTGTGTAAACTGTTCAGAACTGTAATCTTTATCCAGAAGTGGCGTTTTCTTATCCGAAGCTCATTTCGGCTCCCAAGTCGCTTCGCAGCTCGACAAGAATTTGTTACAAGCCATCGTTAGCGACATTCACTGAAAACGGACCTACTACCTACTTTTCAATCTGCTGCCGCCTGGACTAGGCAGTGGTACCACTCTGGCGCGATGTCAGCTGTAGCCCCCCGTGGTCCTCAGACGTCGTATAACGTAATGGTGAGAACCATTGGTCTACCGCGTCTACCTCAGTACAGCATATATCCATTCCGGTTATCCGCCCATTCCATCTGTGATCATTTTTGGTCCTCATGGCTCCCACGGTGACCAGCTTTTGTCCTACCCTTCACATTACAGTGCGAAGTAATAACTTTTGTTCAAACTTAGCTTTCCAACACGACTTAATCATCTACCACACTTCTTATGCTACATTTCTTATACTAATACAGCAAAAACAACAACAACAACAACTACTACTACTACTACTACTACTACTACCACCACCACTACTACTCTAGTACTACTAGTACTACTACTACTACCACCACCACTACTACTACAGTACTACTACTACTACTACTACTACTATTACTACTTCTACTGATAGTACTACTACTACTACTACTACTAATAATAATAATTATTATTATTCTTATCATTATTATTATTATTATTATTATTATTATAGTATTAATACCGCTATTTTTAACGAATTTAGTACACACCCTACCAGACAGGATAATTTGGATAAAGTATTTGAGGCATTTCGTGCAAGCTGTAATTATGTTTAGCTAATTCGAAATGAAAAAAAAAACACAAATTAGACTTATGTACCATGGAATACACTCAAATCCTTTCAATAAAGAAAACCTTCAATTAAATAATATTTCTCCTTCTCCCGTTGCTACAGAATGATCTGCAGGTGATACAAATAAAATACAGCTTACTCACTCTTGAATACGATTCGTAAATTGTATTCGTCTATTGTACAGATCTATACTAAGTTTAATGGTTGTGAAATAAGTACATTTAATTCTGGCTGAGAAACATCGTTGTAGTTTTTAAACTGTTTTTGTGGGAAGGGTCATGACAAATGTCTCAGGTTAATTCATAGTTTGGTGACACCATTAAGTCGTATGTATGTAACTATGTCTACCTGTGTTAGGTTATGACTTGGTATATACAGGGTGCGTCAGCTAAATCCGGACAAAATTCAATTTCAAATTCTCGGTACACTTTACTTTAACCGTAGTTGATTGTTGGCGTTTAGGTAAGATAACTCTATGTATAAGCTCAAAATGGGTGAGTTTGTGAGATCGAATGCGGAATATAATCGACAAGCGGGGGTAATTTTAGTGCTTCGCCCCGGGCCTCCTCCGCCTGAAGTTATTCGTTTCTTCGGGTACCCGAGATCGACCGTTTATGTTATCGCGAAAAAGTATCCAGACGCGGAGAATTCCGTAGAAGTCGTGCTAACACGCCAAGGCAAAGCCATTTGAGAGAGATAAGACGGCAAGGACCCCAAGCGTCATCCAAAGGGCTCAAGATCTCATTTCAGCAAACGCAGGGGTGCCTCTTCGTAAATTGTCTACCACACTTGGGGTTAGTGAGACCACTATGCGTCCAATCGCAGAAAACGACCTCAGATACAGGTCTTATGTGCTCAAGGTACGACAAATGCTGTCCGAGACAAGTGTTGACAAAATACGACAAGGGTTGCCCTCTGTAATTTGCCTCTTTTTAATTGAAGCAGGAAGCTGCTGGTCGCCTCAGGTTTTCTCTGGTAAGAAAACTTTTAGTGTTGATGCAAAAGTTAACCGGAGGAACGACCGTTGGCTTCCCGATGACACCGAGGATCCCTCTATAGTAGACAGGACGAAGTTTCGGCCCAGTGTTTACGTCTTAAGCGTCGTCTCCAGTAAGGGTGACGTTATGCCGCCATATTTCTTTAAATAGGGAGAAACCATCACAAAGGAGGTTTACCTCCAGATTCTGAAAACTGACTGAAGTCATGGTTGGGAACTGTGCCGTCCGGGAGACTGTACGTCTCTCAACAGGACGGTGCACCGGCTCAAACTAGCCATTTAGTGCAGCATCAGCTTTCCGATATTATTAAATATAATAACTGTTATTATATAAGTAACAATTGAAGTGATAATAATTAAAATAGATAAAGTATGTGGACGAATTCTGGAATAAGGAATTCTGCCCTCTTAATAGTCCTGATATAAATCCCCTTGATTATTACGTTTGAAATGGCGTTATTGAAACAGTGCCTAACAAGTCGAGGCACCTCAACGTGGCAACCCTTAATACCAGTAAGGCAAACGGTGCCTAACAAGTCCAGGCACCTCAACGTGGCAACCCTTAAGACCAGTAAGGCAAACGGTGCCTAACAAGTCCAGGCACCTCAACGTGGCAACCCTTAAGACCAGTAAGGCAAACGGTGCCTAACAAGTCGAAGCACCTCAACGTGGCAACCCTTAAGACCAGTAAGGCAAACGGTGCCTAACAAGTCGAGGCACCTCAACGTGGCAACCCTTAAGACCAGTAAGGCAGACGGTGCCTAACAAGTCGAAGCACCTCAACGTGGCAACCCTTAAGACCAGTAAGGCAAACGGTGCCTAACAAGTCGAAGCACCTCAACGTGGCAACCCTTAAGACCAGTAAGGCAGACGGTGCCTAACAAGTCGAGGCAACTTCAACGTGGCAACTCTTAGGACCAGTAAGGCAGACGGTGCCTAACAAGTCGAAGCACCTCAACGTGGCAACCCTTAAGACCAGTAAGGCAAACGGTGCCTAACAAGTCGAGGCACCTCAACGTGGCAACCCTTAAGACCAGTAAGGCAAACGGTGCCTAACAAGTCGAGGCACCTCAACGTGGCAACCCTTAAGACCAGTAAGGCAGACGGTGCCTAACAAGTCGAGGCAACTTCAACGTGGCAACTCTTAGGACCAGTAAGGCAAACGGTGCCTAACAAGTCGAAGCACCTCAACGTGGCAACCCTTAAGACCAGTAAGGCAAACGGTGCCTAACAAGTCGAGGCACCTCAACGTGGCAACCCTTAAGACCAGTAAGGCAGACGGTGCCTAACAAGTCGAGGCACCTCAACGTGGCAACTCTTAGGACCAGTAAGGCAGACGGTGCCTAACAAGTCGAGGCAACTTCAACGTGGCAACCCTTAAGACCAGTAAGGCAGACGGTGCCTAACAAGTCGAGGCACCTCAACGTGGCAACTCTTAGGACCGGTAAGGCAGATATCGCAAATTTGGACAAGGAGCTGTTGAAGAGAGCGTTATCGCGCTTCAAAAAATTGACCGAGGCAGTGATCACAGCAAACGGGGTTATATTGTTTTGTCCGAACTTTTTATCACAGCAAACTGTTTGCTATGTCCGGATTGAGCTGACGCAACCTGTAGAAGTTTTAATGCGTGTTATGCTTGCCTGCGTCAATGCAGCAAACAAAGATGAAACAATTGATGCATTTCAGTTTTTTATTGTTTCCGGTACGTTGAAAAACACTCGCTACACAATACTGAGCAACGAAATGTAAGTTATATTTACACTATAATTTTATTTCCGTGTGCTGTTGGAATGCAAAATATGTGTCCACATTCTATATTTTGGTCTAAACTGGTTCACCTCCTGTAAAGGCCATTGCTTTAGCCTTTGATTCAGATAAGTTACAGTTATATTCTAATATAAACTAAGTAACATAATGACAATTTTATGACAATTTATATTAATAAACAAATCGAATACGATCTCACATCACGACTAAGCCTAGCTGTATTCATTTCAAATAAAAAGCAATTATTACGAGCGTTGATAACAGTTTTTTTAGTAATAAACACATAATGAACACTTGTCACAACTAAATATACATATACTCTTTAGAAATAAAAGAACAAACACACATTAAATGTTTCTCTGTTAATGACAGCATCTCGTGTTCTTAAAATTATATTTAACCATATGCAGGATATTAAACGTATTTAACTAACATTTTATTTATTAATTAAGATTTTAAGTATCTTGTTTTCTTTTATTGTTTTATGTCAGGAGCAAACGATTGTAGAATCTAGGATACAAAAGACAAATTTTTATAAATTTACTTTTTCACTAAAGTTCTCAAAACAGCTTTATTTTAACACCATAATTGTTGAACGTTCATTTTCTCATAACCCCCAATTCTACTGAAGTAATCGTCCCTGCGATAGGAGCTCTATTTGAAGCTCGGAACGCAGTACACGAGCGGGCGGCGGGCATGCCCTTCGCCCCGCACAGCCCTCTGGCCTCTTAATAAAGTATGTTTTCCAAAAAATACACTTGTGTGTTTTGAAACAAGTAGTAAATTTATTTGGTAGTTTTTCTTACATGTCAATTCTGATATATTTTCTAATGTTTGTAAGACTTACATTATTATGATAAGATTTTTGTCTTCTATTTTTATTTGTGTGTTTTGTAAGTTGTTTTACGTAGTTCTGAGTACTGTCCCAAATTCTAAGGATTGAAACGTCGAGTCAAAATTATACGATGGAGGCAGCCCGAGTATAGGTTTATGTGATAAACAATAGGATGGCCACTATTAGGATGGACTTACAAAAATGTGACTTTGTTAGATCTTCGACTACTAAAGTTTGAATGAAAAAGTGGTTGAATAATTTTAAAGAAGATACGGAATCTCCAATGAACGCAAAATTATTATGAAGGTCAAACAAGGCTGCATTACAGATGCAAGTAACTCTCTTATATTACTTTGACTTAGTGCTCTTTGGGAATAAAACGCGAATACGATTTCAGGAAAAACGATTTAAAAAATTCCAAAGAAGGTAAATTCCAGAAAAGAATGTAAAATAAAGAATATGTTAAGAAACGCAACCATATGGAATTGCACGTGCAGCCACTAGGAGAGAACGAGCGAAGATATAAGGAATTAACACGTGACCCGAAGAATGTAAACAGCATACCAAATATGTTGCGACACTATAATCTTGAGTGACGTCGTAGTAGAGATATCCAATAATATTTTTGTGAAATGGAGATGGTGCAGTGACCCAACTCAGTTAAATGCAGAATGGTGGCAAGGTTTTAAATATTAGAGTAAGATAAGACAAAAGGAGACGAAGAAGAAGGAAATGGAATAAGGGTGGAGTTGGAACAGGAGGGGGAGGAGTAAGAGTGGTACCAGAAGAAGAAGGAGTAGGAGAGATAAAGGTGAAACAGGAGGTAGAGGAGAAAGAGTAGTATCAGGAGAAGGAAGTGCAGGAGGAGGAGGAGGATGAGGAGGAGAAGGAGAAGGAGGAGGAAGAGGATAACAGAAGAAGTAACAGTTAAAAGTAAAAGAAGATCCATGTGTACTAAAGGTATCATATTTTCTGTAATGTCTTTACCTGCAGTGATGATAACCAGAAAACAGTAAGACTGTAATACAAACTGTAAATTTAATATTCCAAAACAAGACTGGTGTATATCAGTAGCTGGTAGTACAGATCAAACTGTACACGCACTGCAGTAGATAAACTTGAACAAGGCGGCGGCGGTGCAATCAATTTCGCTACTGGATAATCTACTGGAACTCACCCAACGTACTTACAGTCTCTTCAAGTGTAGTAAATCTTTCAATGCCCTCCTTTAGGATTAAATAATAATAACGTAAAGGAATCTATTTCTCTTCTTGTTTTGAACTCGGTTTTGATAGTCGTGACCTCGCTTGACTTCACTTTTCTCTTATATTAAACTGTTTCCATCAGTTTATAAACCCATTTTTATATATTACGGTTGTCACAGTTCATATAAATTTATTGTTGAAATGTGAATATGAATATTGTCATAACAAAGGTGTAAGATTAACTTCTTTAAATTTTCACATAATTTATCTTATTTTGTGTATATGAAAATAATGTTGTCCCTTACGCCATAAAATATTCTCTCTAACTTTCGGTGTGTGAAACAGCTTTATTCTTGCATCATTGTTAGACAATATTTATGAACAATATTTTCTGAGACTTAGTAACAAATAAAATCTCCTGCTCTTTTGTCACTACTCAATACCCATGTTTTACAGCCCAACATGAAAGCAATTCAATGTGCCATTTTAAGATATGTTTCACTGAATACTGTTATTACAAATTTTTATACGACGATTCAGTAGTAAGTGAGTTTTATATAAACGAAAACCTAAATGGCAGGGAAATAGTTAGTAATGATTGCGGAGAGAAAGACAGCTTAAATTGACAATTTTCATTTCTCTGGAGAGTTACTTGTTATTTATGAAATTTGTATTCATAGCGTAAGTTATTTTCATCGTTTTCCAACTTTTCTCTGGATTCCATATCTTGGGCCTGAGTTAATTTATTGAAGTGCCTGGGAATTTGAATGCTTTCGGTGTTTTTAATGTTCGTTTTTATATCATCGCTTGTATTAACAACACTTGTGTTTTATATCATAAACTAAAAACTGTTCTATTAAAGTTACATAAGGTATTTTTAATCCGGTGAGGAGTTTCGCTGTTGCACGTGATTCATTCAAACGACATTTATTACGAAAATATGGACATCCGAAATTTTTTAAATAATAATGAGTAAAATAATTTCAAATGTTTAATGCTTTAATTTGTAATATATTGATTATTAATTAATAAATTATATTAATAATTAATTATTTATTACTATTTTTAAGTGTTTTGAACAGCAATCATATAACAATTGAAATAAGCTCCATTTCAATTGTCTCTTTAAGAATACTAATGGAAAAAAAGAATACGTTAATATCTAAAGAAGACAGTTGTATATTTTTGTTATTCCATCTGGTAAAATATATTAACGCATAGGTGCAATTAAAAATGTAAGTAAGAAGAATTCCATCTACTTTACATCGTCAATTTTTAGTGGAGAACAGGGAACTTGAAACTAAGCTGTAAAAGGTATAAGCGTCCCCCTCTCACCACTAAGTTGTTGTAATACCTTTTGCTTCGCTGGCTGTCAGATTGGCCGCGCTATCTCGTGTTGTAATTCATAACGTTTTACTCAGAGGACGTTTACGCAAGCAAAGAGAGATGAAATATTAGCAGTATAAGGTCGTGTTATCTGGAGAAATGCAAACAACTCGAGCATATTGAGATTAACTCACTCTCCACCATAAGGGGCAATGTTCCTCTTTTACAAACAAACGCTGAGTCTCTAGCTTACTGGTTGTTATCCACCCTCTACACGCTTTGCTTGAAGTACTGATTTTGGAGTATTATTAAGCAGTTACAAATTTTTGATTTTCTAATAGTTAACAATATTTTAAAATAAATATTTTTATTAATGATTTTGTTACAAGGATTACAAAACAAATGCATTTTATTAAAAAAAATAATTTTGAAAAAATAAAGTTATTTCCGTAAAAAACATTAAAATTTAATTTTAAAAGAGACATTACTTCCAATACTTGAAGAGTAATGTAATATTATTTTATACAAAAATGTATTGAATACCGTATATGGAATCATATTCAGTCCCTTTGTTTTCATATTTTCAAAACTGATACTGTAGAACTCATTTAGTTTTAGTGTTAATAATTTATCATAGCAGAGAAATAATTTAAAATGGGACAATTCGAGTAGTTTCGTAAGAACTGGTGGCACCCAATTAACGTTTGACTAAATTAATTTATTTTTGATAAAGTATAAAATGAGAGACTTAAAAATATACAACGGAATCCTGAAATGTTTAATACAATAATATAGTGTTACGTCATGACAGAAAGTTCTACACGTTTCTCGGCTATCCCTGCAGAGACCAGCTGTAATGTGTGTGTGTGCTACTTTGAGAAGAGGGACAATTACGCGATACTTAACATGCGTCTACCATCGAGGCTGTTCCATACTTCACGGATCACGCACTGTGTTTAGGGCCGCAATTAATTACACTCTAGGGTTTTCGAATGGTTTTGATGCATATTTTAGATTATTATAGAACATTTGTGCTATCTATTTAAACAACGACAGCTGCCCCTTAGTTGCAGTATAAGTGGCGATTTATTCAAGTGAGATTCGAAGTATTTTAGCGAAGTCTTATTATTTTACAATTGTGCGGGACTCTATTAGTTGACATTATTATTTTGTGTGGACAAATTTTGCTTGGATTATTGTACAAGTTGTTGTCTTGTATTTTGTTTTCCACTGACAGACCACCGTAACAATATTGTAAAGTCGAAACTGCCATTAATACACGTGCTAATTATCAATATATAATATTGTCTATTAGTCTGCGTGATCAGCATTAACTCTAAAATTCTTTAAAAATATATAAACTATCTTTCTTAAAACTAGTTTAAATAAAATTTAGAACAGAAATTTTATTGTTATTCTAAATTTTCTTTAACCGATACGTTTAAATCAAAGTAGGGAGTCTTGTCATCCATTGCTATAATTATTGTGAAAGGATTAGCTACAATCTATATATATATATATATATATATATATAGAACTCAAAGTCTGAGGATTTATGTGTACTGAACACAAATCCACATGGTTACACCGATTGCCACCACATTTTGCACAGGTAACCTCTGACACAAGCCAGAAAACACTGTCCAACTTGAAATTTGATATTCTGTCCCGTTCGCACGATTTAGAGCCTTTTAATTATGCCTTTTTGTTGACACGTATAAGTAAGTCAACAACACCATGGATACAAGAATTAATTACTATAGTAACAAGTAAATAAACGAAAGCTATTAAGTGGCATCGGAACTGTACATTTTATCCATTCCTGCAGTACATTTTTGATGTTTTATTTAATATGCGATTGTATCGATATATAACGATGTGGTAAAGACAAGTGTACTAATTGTAAATTGTCCTATTACTTAATGCAAAGCAAAAATACTTGTTGTTCTCATTTGTAATGTTAGGTGACAACGGTTTTTGGTTTTTAGTTTACTGCAGAAATAAATAAAAACCATGGTTTTGAAAACATAACGTATAATGTGTTATACAATGCTTCTAACACAGTAACACTTAAAATAAAGAATTAAGCGTTTTTTTATTTTACTGGTATCTTATAAATATCTCCAAAGACTTTATAAACGGGTAATTTTAAATCAACAAATGCTGTTGTACCAACACAATAATTAATACAAGTTAAAATAGTGCAAGTATTGAAAACAGCTTTGGAGAAAATTTGAATCATGATTACAAAATTGTTACGAGCTGACAGAACGCCAAATAGACATAGACAATACAATTTTTTTAAATACTTATTAAAAGTCAAATATTTGCGTGCAAAGCCGTGGGTAACAGCTAGTAACATATATGTAGAACCGATATGAAGTGAAGAAAATAATATGTTAAAGTAATGTGCACATAAAATGCCATAGACTGAGAGGATCTTTGATGTTGATTTTTGGAACGATCGTCAAATATAGAAATTGAAAAGCGTAAAACATCTCAGACCAAAACTAAACAAAAGCCTCGATTTAAGACTGATGATAATATTTATGATCTGTCTTTATGCTTGTTTCCACGCAGTATATACACTAATATTTTCCTGTCTAAACAATTGTAAGTTAAATAGAGGCAATATATAGCAATGAGATTCACCAGGGAGCAGGAAGCTTGCGGTAGCAGACTAAGTGATTCAAAACTGAGTAACTTTCTTGTCAAGTTACCTGGAAAGTAACACGAGTTAATTTGCATACAGTTACTTGCTTCGAATTTACTGTTTCATCGGCAATGCACTGTGCACTTTCCAGTTCAACGGGTAATGAACTGTGCAAGGAGAATACCAAGAAAGGCGGTGAAAACACCTCGATTGAAAAAAAACAATTGCATTAACACGTGATTACTAGGAAACCTTTGAGACTCTACTTCCTAGAAGACCTACAAAACAAACGGTATTAGGTTAGTTTAAGGAAAGTCAATTACGTTAATTTCAAATATTTATATTTTTAATTAAATTTTATTTTTGTTTTCCCACATCACAATGTCTGTAGGTAATGTTGCACAAAGCAGACACTTGTTTACTTCTTTTGATAATTCTGGTTAATTTTTGTGCGTTTTACTTTAGATCATCATCTGTAGCATTTTAATGGTAAAATGTTGTCATACAATTATTGTGAGACTGGCACTTTGTTTCAGACATGGCAGGCAGGCAGTTTCTACGCTAAAGTAAAATACAATATTTAGAAATAAACCTAATCTTTTATTGTTTTTTTGACGTTGATTATAATTTAGGTATTGTACAACCATTAATAGACGAAGTAAACAAACTGTCAGCTTTAGAAGAAATTCGTGAAGACGTTCTGGAGCAACGTCTTCTAAGAGATGTTTAAAAAAATTGACTTGTATTGTAATTTAAATAAAATTTACTACACTTGTTTACAGGTTTCACTAAAACTCATGAACTCAACAGAGACTCCATTAAACAAAGAAAAAAATTATAAGAACTAAAACCCAAAAATCTAAATAAATCGTGCAGGAAAAATAAAGTAACTGGAAACTAACAAAATCTTATCCTAATTTTGAATTAGCTTTTCCTATCAATGATGTTTCTGACAGAAAAGAGTATATAACGTTACAGCTAAAAAAAAAAATTACCTGTAGAAACGTGTGAGACTTTTTAATGTAAGCATAATTAGACATCTAGTTCAGGAAATCACTATTTACGACAATTCGAAAATTGCCACGATTTTGTTAGGAACGCCTAAGACTAAATTTACCTGAGTGGAGCTGAACTACACGTGGACTATGTTAGGAAGTATATTTGAAGAAAGAGATACTTCAAAATAAAACTGAATCACTATTTTAGTAACAACTCACAAATATCGAAAGAAACAACTCCCAAGAAATCTTTTTTTAATATCACGATTATTCGACATGTATAATAAAAATTTACTGACATTCTGAATATTTTGTCAAGTTTGAGATACTTTCATCGATACTTTTATCAATTCTGAGAATTGATGGACATATTGTGTGTTATAGGCACCATTTTTTGAAACATTTTATGGAAAGGAACGCCGTTAGGTTTGGATTCAAACAATGGGTTAGTGTGTAGCAGGGAAAACAGATATTGCTTATAGACTGAACTATGTGAATGGTGAGTAAAAGTTAACAATGATGATTTGTCTAATTTGAATGCCTCTGTTGAAATGTAAAGTGTCTTTAGTAAAACAAACAGAATATTATACTTTATATTTTGATACATTTTTTGCAAAATAAAAATAATTGTTTACAAATACAGAATATATTTATTTAAAAAAAATTATAAAGTACATTTGTCTATAAAGATTACAAAAAATATATAATTGTTTGTGTAACTGAACTGCACAACGTAGGAGGATAAACAAATATCCAATAGGAGACGTTGAAATAAAGTAAAAAGATCGTAATATGTACGACTTTGGGTTTGACGAGAAAATTATTTTTTACAGTTGCTATAACAGACAACCATACTGTGAAAATTTTGTAAATCTTTGAGAATCTAGAAGCTATAAATATAGAAAGTAAACCAATGAAGTAAAGCTGAAAAGAAACAATTAAAAGCTGTAGGTCCAGTAGACAGATTGGTGAATAAAGAAAAGCAGATTTATAATAAGACAAAAGAAATGATACCTTTAAGCTTCCACAAACATGGTTGACATGGCAATAGTCAATGCACGTCTATTTTATTGCATGGCAAATATAAAAAAAATTATTTTACACTTTGGAAAAAGTTTTAGAAGGGCCTACCTTTCTAGGTCATCTGTCACAGAACTTATGAATGCTGGTAAGGCAAGATCATTTGGGCCACAGTATTGAACTGACAGTGGAAGGAAAGCAGAGGAATGTCCAGTTTAAAAGTGCAGTATAAGGACGCAGAGCAATGTCGGTTGATTGTGTTCCATCATGGCATAACTTAAAGAAGAACGGGTAGTTAAAAACTAAATAATGATTTTATCAGTAAACTTTGTTTGAACGTTTTAAATCTAATAATGTTTCTGAAACAGTACAAATATGTAAATAAACAGATATCCTTTAAAAACTGTGTTTTTCTACGGCACAAGCTGGGACTTTCTGGAAAACGTGTTTTTTATTTGAAATACATTTTAAATTAAGAGTACATGAACTTTGTTACTACCTATTGCCACACCATTAAATAATTCATTCTTGGCGAGGCCTTTTGGTTCTCCACCATCTTCAGGTCTTAAACGACCTGAAGGTGTTGGTGACACCTAAAGGCCTCGTCAAAAGCGAAGTACTTAGCAGTGTGGCAATAAGTAGTGACAAAGTTGGTGTTAAGATGGCTGCTAATAAAACTGACAAAACTGTAAAGTACATGCATAGTTTAAAAACTTACTGGCCGAGTCTAGGGTCTAGATCACGGCTTAAGAGCCCGTCCAATAATATTTCCAACTACGGTAACACCGCGCCGGCCGCGAAAGCCCTGGAAACTCTATTACTACATACATATTTACATAAATAATGCTACTCATAATATATATAATGAAGAACATAAATAAATAATGCAACATTATTTTAGAAACAACGAAAAGGAAAGAACTAAAAAAGACGATTTTAAACATTTGTTACATAAAGGGAAAAATAATACTTTGGTTTTGGTTATGTACTCATACGAAATACTAAACATACTACTTACGCCAAATTTCAATTCCATATCTCACTTTCTTTAGCATAATTTAATTTTTTAAAAAACCATTTACAGACAAAGACGGAAAAAAAATTTCCTAGTTATTGGACATCTCCGTTTAGTGTAATTGAGAAGAATCATTTCCTGACGTTGGCACCATCTATTGGAAACACCATTGTACAATTTTCAGATCAACTTGTCTTTGTGTTTCAGCTTCGGTGAAACAACTTGCACTCTTATTGTTGCCCAGACAAAACGTTTAATAATAAGTTTTCTAGGTTGACAATCACGCTTTAATAATATCAGACGATTTGTCCATTTTATGATGTGGCATTCTCAGTTATTTAGCAACGTCGTTTTCAACGAAAAAAATTATCGTTTAATCGTGACGAGAACTTCAAAGTTTAAATCCTGTTTGTTTTTTTAGTAATAACCAAATTTTACAACACAAAAAAAAGCATTAGTGATTATACAAAGCCGTATTTGTACGCGGTACGAATTCGTCTTTGCCTCTTTGTCTTTCTCTCTCTCCTTCTCTGCAGGAATTTTACCGCAAGTACGACTTTATCGTTTACTTAACAACTTCCGCCAAGGTAAAGATAACAACAAAGCTTTGTGAAAACATTGACTTTGACTGCGGCAAACAAGATAAGATACGCGACTGCTCGCGTGGAACAGAAAGTATACAAGACTAGGCTCGTACAGTACGCATCCCTATGTTGGAAATTGGAAGAGACGGAGAATCAGGTTCAGCGCTGGTACTGTTTGTTTTCACTCATAACAATAAAAATGTGTGCGTATTCTCATATACACGTAAACTACGTAAATACGAGTCACTATAATTTAGTGACGAGTTATTTTTAAATAAATTTACTATTACATTTATAAACCCAGAATTTGTTTAAACCTTTGAAATCACATTGTAAACTTTTACAAATATATAGACTTTGTTACAATATGTTAGTAGGAAATCGTGTAAATGTGTTGTCAACAACAGTGTAGCTGCTCGCATTCAGTTATCAACTTTGTACTTGGTAACAATACCATATTTATATATAACGAATTCGTGAAAATGTAATATCACCATGTAGTTATGTTTTAGTAACACAAACTCGTATTTACACGAAATTAAACCTGACATTATATTAACGATTGGTCTTAATGCATACACAGCATGTATTTTCATCTGTTTTTATGTTAAAAGAAAACTTTTCAGCAAATTTAATGTTTTCCAAAGTAATATATTAATAAAAATACGTTAAATACAGAAGAATCTTCAATAAAATATTTAATTTTGCTGCCACAAGGAACAGAGATTTATGTAAACGTAGTTAATCTAGATAATTAGATTTAATTAAAATCCAAGAAATAGAAAAAGCTGCATATGGCTTTTTTTTCAAATACATACTATTTATCTAATTTTCATACATTTTCATTAACCTGTGGTTACTATTTTAAACGTTACTTTTTTATTTTGGAACCTGTACACGCTTTACAATTGTATAACTTTAATTATTTAAAAATTTGTTACTCTCTGCTAAGTAGCACTGGACTTTAATCAAGTGTTTATCTATTAGATAGTGCAGTGTTGTAATCAACTGTTTAAATTTAAATGTTTACTCGCTTTCCTAATTCGTGGTTGTGATACTGTTTTGTGTATAAATGTTCACATTTATCGCCACCTAAATGTGTACTTTTTGAAAGTGATGACGCTTTCATAGAAATCTAACAATGGTGTCATATAAACCCAAGGTTATATATATATTTTTTACATTCCATCGTATGTAAAGCAGGAAGAAATACTTATCGATCTCAAACTAAAGCAATAGGGGGTGAGAGACTCTGATTTGTATGTCATCATATGACTTCTTCTGTAGCCGGTAGTGTACACAAGCTGGGTCGTAGTAACATGCCTCTAAATAAACGATCTCTTATTACAAAATAAAATTGTACAAATGGGAAAGTAGACGATAAGAGACGGAAGTAAACAGACAGAATCTAGTAGACGTAATGGCCAAAAAGGACAATTTAATCATTACATAACTTTGACAATCTACACAAAATATTTTGTAAAACAATAATTAGGATAGTAATGTTATAATTTAATTATACATGAATCGTCAGATTTATACGCCTAAAATGTTTTCTAAATAAATTAGACCTTCCGTCATTTGCAATAATATGGTTTAGAAAAGATTCTAAAAGTGATCTCAAAATGTAACATATGTTAATATTCCAGTATCATTTTATTATAGACGGAAAAATATTTGGGGAAATTAAAATAACAACTTTTAAGTGATTTTTAGAAATCACGAATCAGTAACAAATAACGTCCTGTTTCCAAACGTGTAACTGCCATTAAACAGATTTGTTAGAGATTGATTAGTATATTCTTAAATTTTTGCTGATGCCATAAAATTTAAGCAAGATGCTCTTAAGAAATTTTAAGTCAAATCAAGTTTCTCGTCTTCATAATTAACAGAAATTAATGCACATGTTTTGCTCATATTAGACAATAATTTCGTTTAGTCTTCCTCCAAATGAATACACAGGTCATATAATGAAAGTGTCTATTAATATTTGCTACATTTTTAATTTTTTGTTTGAATTTTAAAATAGGAAAAAAAATGTATAACTGTTTGCAGTATTTTACATCTAATACATATTTTTAAACACTTTGAATCATTTAAAAATTTTAAATCTGTTTTAACAACTTTCAACATTTTTAAAGCTACCTAAACACCTTCTGTTAACTATAGTCTCCTATAATCAAAAGTTCAGAAAACTTCAATGTATGTAGTAGCGGTTTTAGTAGTTTATAGATACACTATATTTCACACAAGATTATCTAAAAGAACGGAATTCGTAACTGGTTTATCAGCAGTCCGGAATACTTAATATCTTTTAATTGCATTATGTTCGATGACGATAGCTCATTAAAAGTCTTGATCAATTCTTTTATTTCGAATAGTTGAAGACGTGTTAATTTAATGACATTCGAATTAGTTCTGCAAGTTAGTATATTTATTTCCGCCACATAAAATGATTAGATATTTTCTCTTCTTTCTTAAATCTGGGTGACCATATAATCAACTAACCTAACATAAATGAATTAATTCTTAAAACACTTTCAATTAATTTAAACTTTCAAGAGCATAACCTTTGTCGGAGGCTTACACAGGCAAGTCAGTGTTGTTGAAATTGTTTACTTCCGGGCTGTTTAGCCTTGTCCCAAAGCTATTCATATCAGAAAATGTTTCAACCGCGCCTTTACCGGCTATTTTCATCGCTAACAACGAACTAAGAAACACTAATGCGGGTGTTTGTTTAGCGACTACAATTCTGCTAACTTAACACTCGCGTTAGTGTTTGTTAGCTCGTTGTTAGCAGTGAAGATGGCCAGCAAAGGCCCGGTTGAAACTTTTGTTGATATGAACAGCTTTTTACGACGGCTAAACAGCCCGCCATGAAATACTTTCAAAAGCACAATTGCTGACACTACAATTTTAAGGAAAATCATTATTTTATATGTTATTCAATAAATTATGAGCTTTATATTTATGCTGGGTCTGCAAAAACCCAAATTCAGAAATATACAGTAACCACGCATATAAAAAATTTGTTTGTAACCCATTGGAGTTTCTCTCGCAAGTGTACCTAGCAACGATTAATAAACACGTCCAGTCGAAAAGCGAGAGTGTGACCGGATTGCATTGCGTTATGTGTGTGGGGGGTGTCTTTGCACCCGTGGCTTGATTGCAGCATCTGGACCGTGTCCGATGGCTGCCAGTAGTTAAACATAATGCTGGTACAATTCGAAAGGTAGACTAATACTGGAAAAGGAAACCGCCAACCAGTTAACTGAGAAGGTGGGGAAGCAAGAACTTTTTCATTTTAGAGGCACTGCCGCTGGTACCGATTCGATCAACAGGTGTTGCCGGTGTTAAATCTAGCCCTTGAGGCGGCGGAGAGGCTCCACGCTGGTGATCGAGGTGGCAACGACAAGCAGCTCACTCAACGTACTAAGAGGTGGTCAGGAGGAGAGAAGGGACAGTTTTATTGGTGACCCCGGTGATGAGTCCCTTCGACTCGGCCGCCGCCTTCGGGCGGTCGAGCCTCTTGTCCTCGCCAGCGTGCCTCTAAGTTTCCGTGGGCTATGTCCACGGAGACCAAGGAGCCGCGACCAGGCGTTGCAATTGGCTGAAGCCATGACCACCACCAAGATCCCCGTCAGCACCTGCTTTGCTTGTTCAGCAGGGTAATGACCTGAGACACGGGCTCCCACGAGGTTGTGTAAGTGCCTTTTTTGCGGAAGCTGGCTGTCTCGGAGTCATTCCATACCGTTCCGGCCGACGCCCTAGGGCGCCCGAGCCTCTTGTCGTCGCCAGTGCGTCACTACGTTCCCAAAGGCTAGCCTGAGGGGACCATGGTGTCGCGCCTCGGCGGGACAATTGGCTGAAGCAAAAGCTCAAGCTTGCCTCCGTGGTGGCCATGTAATTAATCATGGACCCGCGGACTGCACCATAACTCCCTTGTGCAGAGCAAACGACCGTGCTGAGCTGTTGGCACCTGGCGTTCATCAAGCCTAGGCCTGGACAACGCACACAAATTAGGGCGCAAGACGCCCGCGTATCATCCATCCATCATTTTATTGGTGAACTCTGAGCTGAGGACTCATGTTTTTATTTTTATTATGAAAAGAAGATGGCTTTATTTTGACCGGATGAACGATACTTGGCCTGCAAAACTCAAGTGGTTACCGGAATCTGAAGCCGAGAAGTTTTACGTAGCACGTGATGCTGTCTTTGTAAAAATTACTCTAACTGTAGTATTATCATTACGAACAAATTTGTTGTTAACGCTTAGATAGAAGAGTTAGGGCTTTGGTAAGTACGGTAAAGTTAGGAAATATCCGGCTTTCGGTTGATAAAAAAAAGAAGATTTGGTAAATTTTGTGACCAAAACAAGTAACACATGTATACATATGTTCAGCTTATAAAACCAGGAAAAATGAGTCTTAATTTTAAGTTTCATGAACAGGAAGACGTAGTGGCGAAAGTAAATAATGCGTAACTTACTTCAAGAATTTTGGGCGGGTTTTGGGATTCTGCATGCTGATGAGATAAGTAGAACAGTGGCTGTAAAGTGAGGGGGGGGGACGATAACGGTACGCGTTCAGATCGGTTGCCAGATATGCTGCTGGAACTTATCCAACGTACATGTTGTCCCATCAGTAACGATAAATCTTCCAGTATACTGCTTTGGGGTTAAGCAATGTTAATATCGTAGCCGGAATTATTGTAAATTACAAAAACAATGCTGCAATCTTGTAACAATTTGTT
Source organism: Magicicada septendecula (assembly GCA_034769895.1). Lineage (NCBI taxonomy): Eukaryota > Metazoa > Arthropoda > Insecta > Hemiptera > Cicadidae > Magicicada > Magicicada septendecula. Next base: position 457,653,614 of record CM068371.1, read on the forward strand.
GTTCCCGTGGACTGATATCGAGAATCGTGAGAGAAAATATTTCGGAGTTTACCGGAAGCAGTGTAACTAATCAAAACGTTTTTGTCTCTTTAAAAAAAATTGTTTAGATATTATTTATAACTTAAACGTATTCATAATCGAGATCTTAGGTGAATATAATTTTTCTTCAGAGAAATCGTTAAAAACAAGTGCTATAGAGTGTGTCCGATAGAGAATGGGACATAATTCAAGAATGAATTCTGCAAGGTGAAATAAAGAAGAAATTTCGTATAAACTTAGGAAATGCTTCGTTTTTGATTTATGATTTACGAAACTTTTTTCTTGATTTCTGCTCTAAGGCTATAATTAACTTCTACTGAACCGTTGAAAATTAAATTAAAGAATACATTTAATGGTTTTATGTAGTTTTTGACATGACAAATTTTAAAAAGAAGTTTTTCATTACTGTATATTTTGTAGTTTTATAGAAAAGGTTTGTAAATTTCAAAAACTTGCTGTCGAAAAACACAATTTTTTAGGTTTTATGTGAATTTATTTGTTTAAATTGCCATTAAATAAATGCAATTTATTTCTTAGAATTATAAAGAATTTATAAGGAATTTAATTCTGAGAAATCTGATGTATGTAAAGTCAATACACACTGCATAAGTATAATGGAATAAGAAAGATAGCGTTTAAAAAATTGATTGTCTTATTCTAATCATATTGTTTGAATTTCTTTAGCCTTTGGACCTTACACGTGACCACCGTTAGATCTACCCATGGAAGTTTGAAATATTTTGCAAGTTTGTCAGTATGATTAGTACTGGAACTCTTGTGCTATTTAACAGAGGATATAACACTGTTAGGGACGTACCAAGTTGAGTAGACATCGGTTCTTGGTACCTTGTCTTAAAAGCGGTGGATACTTCTATCATATTTGCCGCTGTTGAACCACAGTGCTGCATGCCGTATATCCAGACAGTACTAATAATTAAAAAACTTCATTTACAAGAAATAAAATTTAACTACTTTAAATGTAAATTTAGAAAGTGGATTGTATGTGTTTTATTGATTAACTTGTATGGTAATAAAGGGGAAACCAGCAGTTTGAAACATGAAACTTGGCAGGGTGTGTTTTTAAAACAAAAGAAAGTAGTAATGTCTTTTGTGTTTCTAGCTCTAGGATTGGACGAGCGCTATCTCTCTGTCTTTAATTTATCGCATTCTGCTCGCAGGCCGCTTATGAGTAGCGAAATGAAATATGTGTCATAAAAGGTGGTCTGTGTTATCTTGCAAACGTTTCTTTGCTGTAAAGACATACCGAGTTCAACTTTCACTAGGGTCAACGTCCCCGTATTTCAAACAAACAGCCGGACTTACAGTTATTATCGGATCGGCTTTTACCTTTGAAATATGGTTGTTTATAGAATTTGTGATTACTTATTCTATTGTAATTTATATTTCCTTCAGATTTGTTTATAATTACTTATATTAAACTCAGAATAAATAAAAGTTTTATTTTTAAACAAAATTTAAGATCCACAACACGTTATTTTTAACGTAATGCTACACAATATAATCTTTGTTCCTATAGAATCTTTGTTCGTGTAGAAGCAGAAATCATAAACTCGTTAAAGTATCTGATGGGTTACGGACAGTTCAATTTTTCTTTATCATTATTTGCTTCTATTGAGAATCATGATTTTATGATAACAAATCAAGATTTGACAACAATCTGGATCTTTATACGTTCCTGTCTTGCACTATCCTCTTGTATTGCGACAGAGGCTTGTCTGTTAATTTTGTATTATGTCAGTGACCCTTCCTTTGAACTAGCCTTATAGCACTTGTTTAATTGGAACCGCCTTCTCTTCATAAGATTGTTTAAAATATTTTGTTATTCTATTTTTTTTCATAATAATTTCTTTTTAATTCTTATTTACGCCACTATCGTCGGATTCGACTACTTATAACAGTCCAAAATTTTCTAAACATTTTTCTTTTGCATGATATTTTAAAGCTTTCAAAGCTGAAAAAATCAGTTTTTTCTTCACCAATATAGAACACACGTAAACAAAGAGAACAGAAGGCTATTCAATTGTTTTGTATCGATATTAAAATTTTGTTTCGATATATATTATTGCGGCTTTGCATACCCTTGTAAATTGTGTCAGCACTGATTTTGTTATCTCTGATCTCTTTATCTCGTCTTTATTTGTACAGACCTCATATTTGTACATTAAGTGATGACAGTACTGAAATTTCCACGAAGTGGATACAGCATGATTTGTGATTTAAAGTTGCTGTAAGTGTCGGTTTTGTATGACTGTTTCAAAATATCTTTTATCGTTGTCCGATGTTTAAGTTCAATGCGTATCAGTCACTCCAATCTCTCTCTGTCTCTGCTTCCAGTTTTTTGTTTGATTTCTATATGTTCTTCGGCGGTTGGAAAGAACTGTTGCTCGATATTCTTGGACAACCTTATGTCCCCCATTCTTTGGACGGTCATGCGATGCCGTAGAGAGGTAAACATAATATAGGGTACAAGCAGTGTTCTTCAATATAAGTGTTTACGAAACTATTCATTCCCGACTGTTGTTTTTACATCTCAATTTCGTCTGTTCAAGATATTACCATTATCCCCCTAAGCACATGAATTTCTTCTGTTCCACGTTACTTCCTCTGCGATTCGTAGTGTCTGCTCTGGGGAATTAATAACTTTTAATAAGATGTTCTTTATTTCATTCCCCGAAACATTTTATTTAAATTCCTTTTTCTGTGTTCTGTCACTTTCTTGTTATCTTCATGCATCCCTAAGTCGTTCTGATACCTACATATAGATGTTGGAAAACCAAGTAAAACAGAGACATGGTGACTATGTATTTATAAATTGGTATTACTTTTTATTGTTAAAAAAGTATATTAATAAGAAGAAGAAGAATAAAAAAATAAGAAGATGGAGGAAGAGGAGAACAAAAGAAAGGAAATAAAAAAAGGAGGACAAGAAGGAATTAATAATAACAATATTTTGTTAGGGCAAGGAAAATTGCTTTCTGCATCTTCATTGAAAACCGTCTCTCTACTGGTGTGTGATAGGTCACCCACAAAAAGCACACATCTAACTCAAGCTTTTATATCCATCCTGGAACCGATTTCTGTACTATTATAGGCCTATTGCGCCTTTTCCCGGCTTGCTCTAATTATCCCTTACTTATAACTGCCCCTTCAGTTGCAATTTGGGCTTACCATTTTCCTTATGGCACTTACTTAATAAATGAAGAAATGCGGTTCTATTTGTCCTTCCACGATGTATAATCTTAACTACGCCCTTGGGTGTGAACTGCCCAAGCTTCATCTCTAGTGCCACCCTATATCTTGTAAATCTGCTGGACCTGAAAGAAGAAAAGTAATAATGAAAATAATAATAATAATAATAATAATAATAATAATAATGTTAAGAATAATAATAATTGTCTTTATATAGGTGGAAAATTCTCGACTCACCGTCAGAGGAGACCAAGTGTCCCTGGTGCGGGGACTCTCACCGACTAAAAACCACACCTCTAATTCCGGCATCCATATCCATCCTGGAACCACTTTGCGTATTACTACAGGAAAATGATAATAAAATTAATAATAATAATAATAATAACACGAGAGGAAGAAAAAGAACTAGTGGAACAAGGCAAATATAATGATATCTGAAAAAGAACTGCAATAGTTTATTTATGTTAACTCAATGTTATGTGTCAAGAATTCTGATGAAAATTGTTTACATTTAACTGCTAATACAGTAGTCTTAGACATGCTCTGGAAACTAAATATTTTGTCATAACTTAATAATTATGCGCCTGGTGTCGGTTGATTAAATTCTGTTGCAAGAAAGAATAACAAAAAAATAAAAACTAATTGGGGATATATTTCTAGTGGTAAAAGAAAACAGTACAGAACTAAGACTTTATCTAGCTCTAGATATGGTAATATTCATACAACCAGCTGCTGCAGTGTGGCTGGGTATTATACATTTTTCCCCGCTGAGGTATAACTTAAAGCCACAATATGTAGGTCACTCTGTGAGTTGAATAAAGCGACGCCGGCTTTATATCAGTCCGTCTCCGTCTGTTGTGACTACATTAATTCCACGGAAACTTAGTTAAAATGGATGACAGAGAGCCGCGTAGGATAAATGGCAGTTACTGTCAGCCTTTTGTAGCCGGGTTTTACTCAGACAACTGTCGCGAATGAACTGCGGCACACTTGCGCTCTTGCACAGATATGGCTACGTTAGAAACATGATACCTTCAGCTTAATGAATAAAGACTAGGTTTAGTTTTACAAACAGTTTTAACATTGAAAATGTTTATAAGGACGTGTCGCACATTTGCGGCCGATCGCTGGTGCGTTATCAAAAATGGGATCCGGTGAGTTTCCATAGAGACTACTTCTTTGTTGTCAATATCCGTAGTACACATATAAAACTTCGCTTATGAATGCGACTACATTTAACTTATAATCTGTACATTGGTAAATTAAGAATGAATTCATTGATTGACGAATGAAGAATGAATTCATTGATTGGTGAATGAACATAAATACATATATTTTTTAGATTTATTGAAGCATTTTCAATGCCCTTCTCTGTGCATTGCATTTGTGCAATGCCTGTAAATTTTGTCAAGTCTAACAGTCTTTTCAACACCTACGGCAGCTTTGACCTAAGCCAACAGCAGTAATTAAAGAATATCATGTTAGTAGGTGAGGGATAAGAGGATATTGAACACGACTAAGGTGACAATTCGAAAAATCCAAATAAAATATTTATATTAAAAAATAAAACAATAAAATAGTTTTAGTGATTTTTACTCGTCGTTTATTAAAATTGTATCCATGACAGCTGTTTCGGCAGCACAGTTCCTTCATCAGATAGTGTAAGCTGACTAAGTTTCGTACAATATAATACAGAATATAAGTCAGCTTACACCATCTGATGAAGGCACTGTGCTGCCCAAACAGCTATCATGGATTATAATTTTAATAAATGACGAGCGAAAATCACTAAAATTATTTTATTGTTTTATTTTTTAATATAATTTAAAATGGATTTTCACCAAGTAAAGGCATCAAGCATTAATTATTAATAAAATATTTGAGAGAAATTTTAATCCCTTCTTTTAAAATTACAGTACTGCTAAAAAATTAATGAATGGGTAACTACAACAACTGCTATCTATATATTTATATTCTACCAAGCACCGACCGACAATTTGTCCTGTGTAATTGATGATACTTTGTGTTTATGGTATTTCAGTAAATCCATTTTTATTACAATGACAAAATAAATGTAGAATACACTTTATAAATTATTAGTATCAATTAAATCTGTAGTTCCAACCCTATGTTATTTACACATTTCATCAGCATACATACGAGGTCTGTAAATTACTGTAAGTAATGAGACAGATTCATTAAAATATTTTATTTATAATCAAACTATAAATAGACTCTATTGCTTTCAAAATAGTTCCCATACTAAGTCACACAGCGCTTAAGACAGTGTTTTCACTCTTTATAGCAGTGCTGGAACTAGAAACTGGAATCTCCTTCAACAGGTCGGTTACATTTTTTCGAATGTTGTCTGTCGTCCCAAAATGGTGTCCTTTGAGATTTTTTCAAACTCCGAGAGAGAAAGTAGTCACAGAGTGTCAAGTAATGTGCACAAGAAGGTAAGGAACAACAGCAATACTTTCTTTGCCAAAAACTCATTAACCGAACGTGCTGCATGACAAGGTACATCGTCATGTTGCAGCATCCAGGTGTTCACGCTCGCCTCACGCAGGCAACTCTTTTCCGCAGCCTTTCAAAAATTTCTCGGTAGACATGCTGATTCCCAGTCTGTCCTATAGGCAAAACATTCTTATGGATAATGCCATTATTATCAAAGAAACTAATGAACATGGTTTTTTTATTTTGGGATTTGCTCTTATTTTTGTTGGTATGTGGTGAGTTTGGTGTGTGCCGCTTTGGCGTTTTGTTCTTGGATCGTACTAAAAGATTCATGATACATCACCAGTAATAACATTTTCTAGAAAATCAGGATCATTTTCAATTCGTCTTAGAAGATCATTGCACACTTCCATCCTGTTGCCTTTGTGTTCAAGAGTTAGTTTTTGGGTTCAATTTTGCACAAACTTTTCTCATTCCTAATTCTTTTGTCGAAATTTAATAAACTGTACTGTGCTTCAAATTTAATTGTTCTGCGATGTTTCTGATTGTTAATCAATGATCAGCCCGCACCAAGTCAACCAGTTCGATCAACTCCGTCGTCAGTTATTGACGTTGACGGTCTTGCAGAGCGTGGATTACACTTAATTGATTCCTGGTTATCTAAAAATGCTTTAAACGATATATGAAAACCTGTGTTCTTGACAAAGCTTCATCTCCATACGCCTTCGTCAATTTTGTGAAAGTCTCAGTTGCATTCTGCTTAAGTTTAACACAATACTTGATTGCACAATATTGCCCGTAATTGATGTCACTCATTTTTATGACTCACAACAAATTCTCACTTCACGAAAAGCTTGTTTAGGTTTCACGTGGCAACAGTAGATAATAAATATTAACACTCAATATCAATCAGCTGTTTGTCTAACGATCTGCGTTAATCGAAACTTTACAGTGTTGCCATATTGACTGGTACATGATTAGACCTCGTATATCGACAATACATTAAGATACCTATATCGATTCGATAATCTAGTCTTGGTTGGTATCATTTAAAGAATAATGCCTAATCCTTAAAGTATAGCTTGAACAATTAATTGGAGGACTATGTTTGTTGGAATAGAATCCCTATGGCAAAAACTTTGTAACTGTGCAACGAGTTCAACATCGCCTATTGAAACCTAAGTTTATGATAATTGGTTTTCTTAAGTGTATAAACACTTAGAATGGAAATAGTTAAACCTAAAATTTGCTAACGACTCGCAGGAAAGTACCAGTATACGTTAATGAACTTTTACTGTAAACATCCGTAAATTTTTCTCCTGATGTGGATACACGGGTACAGATTATGTATATATACGAAGCAACTTTTTAAGCCCGTATATAAATATATCAAGACACTCAATAGAGTATATAAAAGCCGACTTATCTTTTTGTTTTATTAATACCTGATAGGTTCGTCATTTACCTTTAGCTTATTCTGTTGGAATCACTAAAGCGAGTTCGATTTGATCGCTTGCTCCTTGGTTGCATCAACCGATTTTTGTGAAAAATTACATGCTTGTTTACAATTTCCCCCTATATATCCTTATCGTTTTTTGAAACAATCTTCCCTATAATCAACGGTAGGAGGTACAATGTGAGGGCTAAAACTAATAACAAATTTGCAGCACTCAATTGAGGATAAAAAACAGAAATTTTAAAGGATGTAACCTACCGGTAGTTGCTATATTTTTAAATTTCAAAAATTTTTGATTCTACAGTATATAAAGTAAATCAATGTTTTAGTAAGAAAATGCAAAGCTCGATTAAGAAATGCAAACTCTAAACACGGTGTTGCTTGAAATTACAATAATTTTAAGAAGTTGTCTACGGTAGGATTAAAAAAAATCAATGAGGACGCAACACTTTCAATACGTAAAAGCTGGTCGAAGGTTTTGAAAAGTTACTTATTGTTGAATTGCTTGTAATCACGGGATTGAAGGACGTGAAAATCGAAATGATGAAAACTGTAAGTAAGGTTACAGTCCATAAAATTTGAATTTTTAGAACCTGGAACGCCAGGGCATAGTCCCATAGCCATACGTTTACAAGGATTTATATATGACATTTGTTTGACTTGAAGTAAGGAAATTTGAAATACTAATTCAAATAGGCAGTACTACAAAAAGTTATACAATGGTTGCTTCCAATATTATTGTATTCAAACGTTCCAAAAAAATAATGTTTGTATGGTAACATGTGCATATAAATTTAAATGCAGCAGTATCTTCACTACTTAGTGATCTCCTATATAATATACAATCCCGCTTAATATACAGTTCTTTATACGGCCTCTTAATAACATTTTACAGTCAATTAAATTATATTAGATATCGTACAGACTCAGAAAAGTTGTTTATTTGTTGTTTGTGCACACTTTTTTTTTAATTTTTGTGAAGTAATATTTATAAATTGTTAATTAATTTTTTTGAGTTAGGATTGTGTACAACGTACAGACCTCTATGACTACCTTTTCTTCATACCATCAGACCTTCTTCATACCATCATTACATTTTGTTAACCGTGATATGTTTATAAGACAACATATTAAAAAGTAATAGATCATATTATAGCAAAAAATGCATTATTATAAAGAAATAGAAACCGTAGTAATGAGGTTTTCATTAAATTTCCATAATTGTATAATATCATTGATTTTTTTCTAAAATTTCAAATGAGTTACCTACGTTTTGTACTAATTTTATAAAGCAAATTCCTTTTTAAAATGCCTTATTACTAACACTGTTTTTATCAAACGTTAAAAATATAGCCTCCATAACCTCCTGTACCATTCTTACAAGGTTTCAAGACAAAATAGCTCTACTAGAATGCTTGCTGTTTAACATACTGCTACAAACTAGGATTTCAGACACAAGCAATTTAGGGAACAGCGCATTTACTAGAATAATTCAGATACTATCCTATGATAATGAGAACCATATCATTACTACATCTAAAGTTGCTTAAAAATCGGATTTTTAGAAGCAGTGTAACCTCTCGGTGCTTTTAGTATTTATTTTATTTCTTTTTAAATTTCTATCTCCTTGCTTGTTGGTTTTGAAAGAGAGGTTACAAGTTATTTAGAACTAGGCAAGAGCCTAGAGAAGCTAAAATTGGGCTGGGTCCAGTATGATGGGACTTGCAAATGAAACACTGAACTTAAGATAACAACAACAATTTATTATTCTCTGGTAGTACAACACCTGAGCCCCAAAAGGCTAGATAACTAAGTCTTTTCATTATTGAATGTAATTCCCTTAATGTGTGCCTTGCCAAAAGTTGAGCAAGGAATAATAACTATTTACAGCCCCAAGTATTGAATGACTATGAAGATCTGAATGATCAGTGAATATTAAATCATGGAATGTTACATAATGTCAATAATACAATTGTAAACTGGCACACAATCTCGACCCGCAAATAATCACATATTATAACAAGACATAAATATATAAACATATACACCTGCAGGATTAATATAACAATGTAACAATTATGAAAAACAACACATACATATAATTAACATCAACCACGTTTGCATATAAATAACACATCACATGTTCACCCTGGTTATCAGCGCATTTAAGCATCTTGTCCAACACCCATAACCCCCTTATTCTGACCAAGTATCTGGCCCCCTTCGGTTTAATTAATAGGTGACTAAAACCCCCTCCCCAAAACTTCAATTAAAATACCCCAGGAGTGGAGCAGACATGCCCCCAAGTTTTAACAAGATAAGTGTTAACTGAATGTTCTCTGTAAGCCACGCGGCCAGCGCACAAATCCCATGCCGATATTTAATTATCAAATTAAATCCCATCAATTACTATAATGAAGAGTAGCATCACAAGGTTAACATAGATGTCCGGTTACCTAACTGCATTTTATATTTCTTTTACTTTCAAAACAGAATATGGAAAAATAGTGGAACTTGACCACCATGAGTATTCATAACTGACGTTGATCAATCTTGTGTGGTCTTATGGTTAACTAATTGTTATAGTGAGCAATTACAATTATGGTTACAAAATTTTTGCTATGGTAAAATACAATCTGTGACAATGGTAAATTTAAAGTGTGCAAATTAGCTAAACAGTGGAACAGAATTTGTAATACGGAATCTAAGTCATAAAAGTATTAAGTCAGCTCACAGTGTTCCAAAACTTGACTACCGGCAGGGTCAGGCATCGGACGGGATCTAGCAAGACCTGACACAGACAGACTTGCAGTGGACGTCTCCAACGGGAGTCGCCCACGGTTTAAAACCACCCCCCAGATATGAATGAATAATAAAATACGTGTCCACAAGGAGCAAAATCGTTAACATAACTATCCCAACATGCTTAAAACAGAAATAGAATGAGATTCAACTCTATCTACCGAACTCCCCTCGACCCGGGCGGTGCGTGACCCCGGCCGAGTTTTCACTCTCAGAACGAGATATACATGACGATTATTACTAAATAGAGGAGGCGTAAGCCTTACAAAATGCAATTAAAACATTCCACCCATTATCCGGAAATAACTGTCCACACTGGAACGTTTCATGAAAGTCTCACAGAGTAATTCGGCCACAAGATTTAGGTTAAAAATGGTTAAATTTCACCTGGTTTGAAGGGTGTATGTTGAGGGCTCAGTAGTGTGTGTCCAGTCCATCCTTCCGGCTGACACAGCTGACGAAGGTTTTAAAATTACATCGTCGGAGGCAGTTGTTCGGCCATCCTTCCAGAGCGGGGCAGATTCCCGGCTACCTCGGAAACCCTGCACAATTATATCTGGGATTACTCATAAGTTCATGAAACACACACTACCACATTTACCCACTGACATAGCATGGACTGTCCGGTTTATGAACTCGAAAAATAGCCTAAGTCAAGAATCCCATTGAATGTGGTAATTCACTTCAAAAAAATAACTCCATTGAATATGTTAATATAGAATATTTCTAAATATAGTCACTCCACAATAATGATAATTTTAATTAACCTTTATGCAAAAGTTTTCATGACGCACTTACAGGAATTGGCAACTTTTAACAAGTCCGTGACATATACAGATATCAGAAAATTACTGACTTACGCCCCATCTTAGTTTAGTTAATTCAGTAGAAGCATTACAAGATTAATATAAAACATAATTATATCCCTAACGTTACAATCAATTAACCAGGGTTGAGATAAAGCATACATAAAACTAATTATAACCTGAACTCGCCATGTGCTAAAGGATTCACTGCAATGTATATCTCAACGCATCCACTTTAATATTAAATAAAAGCAATTTGTTTTTATAAATAATTAAAATACATATTTTAATGGACTTACCGGAGGTCACGTAGCTTTCTACTTATTCATAGAAGAAGCTGGGAGACGAAAACTGTTCAATCTACTCTGCCAGCCGGGGACCAGAACGTGAGGCGCTGATAGCTAAAGTCGAACTGAATAAACCGGCTGTTGAAAAAACCGTGCGTAACATCGATAGGGCGCGCGCGAGTCGGGCGGACAAGGGGCAATACAGCATGACAAAGTCCAACTGACCGTACCAAAGGACAACTTCTGTCGCGTCGAAAAATACGTAAATACTTTAATTAATCACCATATAGACATCGGAACATCGCCGCGTTTTCCAAAACGCGGCACACCCCCACCCCAAAAGGGCAACCCGGTTGCCTCACCTTCAAACGCGGGAAAGTACCCTGCAGTGTACTCCCATCAAAAAAAAACTCCGGTGGACATCGTGGGTGAGTTGGCCAGGCAGACTCGCTCTCAGGAAGACCACCAATCCCCATGCGACCCTCTCCGCCATGCCAACCCCACGGGACTGCCCCAACACGTCACCCTCTCCGGTGACCACCAATTACTCCCACCGGTCCCACTCACATGCTCGTCCTAGGACCAAACAAGGCATCTCCCACCTTGGCATGTGAGCGACCGTACTACCTCTCGTCCCTCTCTCGGACCGACCAGCCACATGCACCCACAAGGCATCTCCAACCTTGCCATATGGCTGGCCCACTTCCCTACACAAGGGCGGACGGCCCCGCTTAGCCAGACAGAGAGGACCGCACCTAGGGCACACGAACATTAATCCAATCTCAACTCAACAAATACACCATAACTCGAGGGTTTTTTACTTCTCTACAGCACCGTCTACACAACTTTCTCTCGCAACAAAAATAACAGCAGGAAAACCGGAGAATGCGGCATGGCTCGGACCCTATAATGAACAACATCAACCTCAACAACTATTAACAATCAGCAACAGCACACCATCACTCCATCTAACCTTTACCACAGGGGAAACTGACGATCTCGAGGACCACAAGCTAAGTCTCTCTCTAACTCCGTTTGATAGATTTTTTTTTTTTTTTTTTTTACTAAGGGGAGTGGTAGGAAAATTGGGAAGATGAAATGGGGCAAGGATCATTAAAGGGCAATAGCTAGGACTGAGGGTAAGGACCTGGCTACCTCCGGAACTAAGGAAGAATGGAGGAAACCAAGGCTCGCGTGGGCAGGGGCGCAACCCTGAAATAGATGACCACCACTGGGAATGTGGGGGAACATCTACCCGCTACCCGTTAACCTCTGCTTCTTACCTTTCTATGCCGCACTTTAGGTATTCGCTCCTTTCGGACACCACTCTCTAAGAAATTATCTCGTGTTGAGCTGTACTGACTGGTTTCTTCGGGATCAGAATCAAAGCAACTTACCTCACTACTTGCACTCCGCTTTGGATTATGCTCATCGTCTAACTCCTCTGCTACAATTTCTTCCTTTTCTACAACTTCCCCTTCTTCATCCACATAATCCAAATCAACTTCCTGACACTGCACCTCCTCAGCCTCTTCCCGTTGCTCCTCTGATCCATCTTCTTCACCACACGCATCGCCAGCTCCTTCACGAACTTCTTGACTAACCTCTTCTCTGATCTCACTTTCATCAACACGTTCATCACCAACGTCATCGCCATCACTTCCACTACCACCATCTGAACACTGCACATCTACGTCCTCCGCTAGTTGCTCACCTGGTCCACCTGAAACTTCCTCCCGTTCCTCGGAATCCTCAACACTACTTACAGAGGGCGTCTGCACATCCTCACACACTACTTCACTCTCACTCACAAACTCTACAACGCTGCCACCCAATTTCTCCTCAACTTCTACCTCATCTACTTCTACTACACTTGCGGCATGGACATCCCCTTGTCCATCCACAACCTCAGAAACACTCGCAGCCCGGACATCCCTGTGTCCATCTGCAACTTCAGACTCTACAGTCTCCCTAACCCCTACAACTATACTCACCTGCGCAGCATCTGCAGACCGCTCTTCTGACTCTTCTGTCGATTCCACTCCTTGACCACCTTCAGCAACCACAACGTCCTCAACATCTTCCACCCTGGAATCCAGCTGTCCAGGTTCATGTGCAATGACTAAATTAATTTCGACTGGCGATGGTGATGTTACAGGCTCTGGGTCCCTCACGAACCGAGATGTAAATACCGGAACAAATTCTGCGGCCTCTGGATTCAACCATGACGTCCTCTTTGAGTCCGGTGATTCAGTATTAACTGACGCGCTCTGATCCCCTTGTATTGTTCCCACAAAGTCATTCCGCTCTTCTACTTCTACTACTTAACAAGTCCGTGACATATACAGATATCAGAAAATTACTGACTTACGCCCCATCTTAGTTTAGTTAATTCAGTAGAAGCATTACAAGATTAATATAAAACATAATTATATCCCTAACGTTACAATCAATTAACCAGGGTTGAGATAAAGCATACATAAAACTAATTATAACCTGAACTCGCCATGTGCTAAAGGATTCACTGCAATGTATATCTCAACGCATCCACTTTAATATTAAATAAAAGCAATTTGTTTTTATAAATAATTAAAATACATATTTTAATGGACTTACCGGAGGTCACGTAGCTTTCTACTTATTCATAGAAGAAGCTGGGAGACGAAAACTGTTCAATCTACTCTGCCAGCCGGGGACCAGAACGTGAGGCGCTGATAGCTAAAGTCGAACTGAATAAACCGGCTGTTGAAAAAACCGTGCGTAACATCGATAGGGCGCGCGCGAGTCGGGCGGACAAGGGGCAATACAGCATGACAAAGTCCAACTGACCGTACCAAAGGACAACTTCTGTCGCGTCGACAAATACGTAAATACTTTAATTAATCACCATATAGACATCGGAACATCGCCGCGTTTTCCAAAACGCGGCACAGCAGGATTTTTGTCATCGATACAGGACTTTACATACATTAGAGAAACGTACAGTAGTATAAGTATCTTGAATAGATCTGACGATTTTAAGTAATTATTATAGATTTGTATCGATTAGCGCGTTTGTATGTTTGTTAGGACTACCAAACAACACAACGATCCTATCAGAAATTATTAAAACTTCAATAAAAGGGTAAATTTAATAGTTTCAAGTGGATTTTGAGATGCAAAAATTAGAAAAGATGGTTTCCAGAACTGTATATTGGGTGTTTTATAAAAACGGTTTGTAAATTGTAAAAATTTGCTGTCAAAAATACATACTTGTTTTGCGTTTGATGCAAATTTACTTGTTTAATTTGCCAATAAATAAACGTAAACTTGTACTAAATTTTATAAACAATTCTATTCGGCGAAATCTGATGTATGTAAAGTCAATTCACCCTGCACAAGTGCAATTATATAAATGATATTGCGTTTTAAAAATTGATTCAGTCTGTTCTCCTAATCATATTTTTGAATCTCGTTAGCATTTGGTCTTTAGACGTGTCTACTGTTTGATCTACCTCTGGACGTTTGAAATGTTTTGCATGTTTGTTAGCATGGATTGGTACTGGAACTCTTGTGTCTCCCTAACAAAAGTTATAATACTGATTGGGACGCACCAAGCTGCGTATATTTCGGTTATGAGCACCTTGTATGAAAAGCGTTAGATTACTTTATCATCTTTTCGGCTATTGAAACCTAGTGCTGTACGCCATACATCCAAATAGTAATACAAACGAAACTATACTTTATTTAAAGAAAGTAACTGTAACGTCTTCAAATATAAATTAAGAGTAGTAGATTGTATGTGCTTTGTTGATTAATTTGTTAGGTAATAAAGAAAAACAGCAGTTTGAAACATTAATCTTAGCAAAGTTTGTTTTTGAAATACTACACTGACAACGTTAAAAATCAGTACATAAATTTTTACAGCACCAGCGCTATTTCAGGCTGCACAAGAATTTCAAAAGTAGGCTGATTCCTTTAAATGTGCTAAGATGAGGCGCTAGTGATGTGATGTAGCTATGTTCGTCTGTAAAATCTTGATAAACTCTGACCAAGGTGACTGTTAAATGCTATTTTTTTTAATGACAAACCTACAGAAGAATCTGCAGCCCACTGCATAACAGCAAGACATGGAGACACTGAAACGGCATCAGACACTACGAGGGCTTGACATATCGTCTCTATGAAGAATAACTATTTCCTCAATATGCCAATGCAGGAACAATTGTTTGGACCAACAGAAAGTTTGGGCAATTAAGGCCTCGCTATTCAAACGCCATGAGAATTCGATGAAGGTACGGAACTGGAAAACGGCAGAACAAGTTAACTGAAATGGCCTCCAGGGTGAATTAATATACACAAATTGAGAAAATAATGTGTTGTTGATACCACTGGAAAATTGGTATTCCCGAGAAGGATTCAAGGATTTTATGAATCTCTTGTTAACACCACTGAGAACTGCAGATCTCTAAGCCAGAACAAATGCAAAAGCCTAAGAAAGCTTTATATTAATTCACATATAATTAAACTATCCTTTTCCATGTTAATGAAGAAGAAAGTGCCGATGTTCTTCATTGCAGAAAGTATTGTAGTAGTCATTATACATGGTTTTCGGCGACTGTTGAAAATGGCGTTCTAATGGAAATATAAGGTTGTCGAAATGTCACCCAGACGCTAACATACGTTCGAGACTGAGCAGTTTCTCTCGGTCTACTTTCCAAACAAATTACAGCTCTTGTACAAATAAAGAGGCAGGACAGGCACCTCAAGAGTCAGGAAAGTTATGTGGGACTGAAAATAAATAAAAAGTGAATAACTACACAAAAATTAGTACGTTGGAGGCAAAAAGAGCTATTCAAAATAGCGAGATTGGGTATTATACATTTGAAGCTGAAGCATGTTTTACATCGGAAAACGTATGTGAATAATACAAACCAGATTCTATTAGGAAATTATTTGAAGCACTGGAGTCTGAAGACGTGTGGCAGGAGAAAGGTAGCAATAGAGGGGAATATTGGAACAGGTTTGCAGGGCTGCAGCGCTTTGGAAGAAGTAGTTGAAGTGACCAGTGCACACCGCAATTGGGCTTTCAATACAATACCCTTAATATCGTGACTTTAGTACAGAGAGTGGTTTGGATGCAGTCGATATTAGAAACTAGCAATTGAACAGCGCAAAAGGAATTTTACTATGCATTGCAAACTGAATTGACGATATGTGAAAAGATCGTGACATGTACAAGTTAAAGTGTGAGTGTGTTTGAACTGTAGGTCAGTGTGCAAAAGTAGCAATAAACTAGTGTACGCGCGTGTGTTTGCAAACTCCGTAGTTAGACGTGTACGGCACTGTTATATAGAGTCTCGTGTAACACAAACCACCTTTGCTCTTTGAGCCGAGTTCGGAGATTAAACGCTCTACGGAAGCAGGAAGACTCGCATTAAACGAGGGCGATTTGACAAACTTTTATGCAGTTTGCAGTTTCCTCCTAGTTTAAATAAAATAAAATTTCTCAGTGTTTGTTGACTTTAACAAAGTATAGTTACATGCTTGAAAAATGATCGTTTCTCGGTCGAGTTGAGAAAAGAAAATATCCCTTTCTTACTGTATTTATACATTTTTTTGGTAGTACACCGAGCAATATGCGAAAAAAGCTTTTACCAGTAATATGTCGTGCTCACAGCACTTTCGACTAGTGTGCAACAAGAACATACAAGATTGCTCATGGTAGTTTTATCCCTTGCCTTTTCACAGTCATCGCTACAGGTCGAAATTAAAAACTTATATTTTGTAAACGTATGTCTCAAAATTTTCCTTTCTTCGCTTTAGAGGCAGCAGACGGTTTCTACTTTTTTTGTCTCAAAGTCAATTATACGAAAAAATAATTTAGAAATGTTTTTGAAAAGATCCATATAAGGGATTAACTATTCTTCAAAACTGAGTTATGATTAATGTATTTAAGCTTGTAATAGAGAGTAGTGTATCAATTGCAATACACTGTGTAATGTGCAGCGTAGTGTCATTCAAACAAACAGGCATTGGTTATTAACCATTAAATGTGTTTCTTGAATCATGTTTTTTGGTATTTCTGCAATATACTCCCTAGTCATTTCCGACATAATTCTAGTACTAGTTGTGGTTAGGCATGTTATTTTTAATATCGTTTCCTGTTTAGTCACTGTTTCTGAGTAAAAGCTAAATATAAAAGCCAAGCAATGAATCTCAATAAATACATGTATCCATAAGATATATAGAGAAATATTATTTTGTCAAAAAATGTGTTTAACAAAGTGCATGCGTTTTACTGTTGTTAAAACCTTAGTAAGTACTTCACGTAAATTAAATTTTATTTTTAGGTTAAGTGTAAACCATATTTCAAAATTAACCCTCAATCAGTCTAATAATATCTTTTAGTATCCTCCTTCTCACAGGTATGCTTACAAAAACGTCTTTTCATGTTAATATTCAAGATAATAATATTGTAAGATTGCTATCGCAAGAGCATCCTGGTTTTTAATAAAGTCGTGTAGTCTAGCCAAAGAGATTTTTGAAGAAATTGAGGATATTTTTAGATTGAAAAAATAATTGTTGTCGTTATTAAAAGTTGTCCCGTCGAACACGTAGCATATAACTGGAAGCTTACTGCATTTTTCATTAATTATCAATATTCGGTTCACTTATTTAAATTTCGTAATGATGTTAAGTAATTTTTGTAATGATCTTTACAAACCTTAAATTAACTACTGATTGAAAAATTAAACATTGTTTAAGTTACATTGTCCTAAAGCTTTTATGGCCGGTGTCAGTTGTATGATTAAAGTTATCCGGGCTGTTTGGTCATGGTGCATGGTTTATTGCCAAACGAAACGTTTCAACAGCTCCAATGGCTGCCATCATCAGTAGAATTTAAAAAAATCCTGAACACCCTATGTTAGGATTTTTTAAAATTCCACTGATTATAGCAGCCATTGGAGCTGTTGAAACGTTTCGTTTGGCAATAAAACATGC